>VZTX01008846.1:0-25553 GCA_013400915.1 Pardalotus punctatus | reverse complement strand
CGTCCCAACCACCCCCGGGCCAGGGGTGGGACGGCCGCGCCGACCCGGGCCCCAAGGGGAAATACAACGTGGGCTCTGCTCCCCGCCCCGTTCTGAGGGGTGCTGCTGCCCTCCCTGCGGCCGCGGGTGCTGGGCTCTCCCTGCGGCTCGCGGCGTGTTCGGCCGTGCAGGGAAAGGGAGGAGGAGGAGGAGGTCTGCAAGGGGAGGAAGGTCGCCGAGCGGCGGAGAGAAGGAGGTGGGGAGGCTGCCGGGCCCGCCCCCCGCCCCGTTTGCAGAAGCTCTCCAGCGCTTTCTGAGGTGGTTTTGATTCTGTCGAGTCGGCGGGTCACTGGGGAGAAGGCTCCCGGTGAGGAGCGGGGGCCCGGGGCAGCTCTCGCCTGCGGCGGCTTCGCTCCCCCGGCTGGTTCTCCCCCGCGAGGAGAACCAGCCGTACCGCGACCGTGCTGCAGCAGCGTCCGCCAGTACTGCCGTGCCAAGAGTTTCATTACGGCTGATTTTTTTCTTTTTTCCTAAGGTTGTGTTTCCTGCCTGAGCTTTTAATCGTGGGGGTTTTCCGTATCGCTATCGCGATAACGTCTTTTGTCAACGACAAATCCGCCACCTACTGTAGATATTGGTAACTAGTCTCCTCTACCTGAGGAAGTAGCTGGACCCAGCTTTGCCAGCCATACAGCATCCGTATCCTTTTGGTAACTGCTAATTGTAACGACTGTCCCCCTGTTTAAATCTGTAGCAACAGCGGCGATAACTCCCGGTACACGTTGTTATGGCCACCGTTTTAACTCTGCCTACAAATAAAAAATTTGTAGCTTGAGCTGCAGAGCTGCTCTGTTGTAATTTGAGACTGTATGCTTATTCGTGCAGAGAAGGGTCATGTAGCACTCAGGTCACAGCCCACAGCAGTCCGAACTGACAAAAACTGTCGCATTTCCGGTATCTTCATACTGTTACAAACCACTCTGCTCATTTCCTGAGCAAACAATTTTTCTCTTTTTTTCCAGTTTAACCATCTAGTTTGTGCATTCTGGTTTATCAGTTGTAATTTTCAATTTAATATGGTTGTTTGGTAAGACCTCAAATATCTCTTCCCTCATGGCACCCTACAAACCTTAAGGAACACCCTACAATGTCCCTTAGGACAGGGGAGCTAATGGAAAAAGTCTTATGGCAGGCTGAACACCAGCTACAGTGTTATGTGCTACAGTGGTACAGTTAAAGCCGGACTGGAATTGCTTTCCCAAATGCACTATTTTCACACACTTGATAATGTGAACCGCAGTGTTCTACAGTAAATTTTAGAAGAATAATGGCCAAATTTTGTGGATCGCAAACTTAAAATATTTATTGTCCCTCATTCTGCAGAGTTACTATTAACCCTTTGTCTCAGAATGGCATTTAAGATTTTGTGCTCCAGCATTGCTGGATGACAATTTGTGAGCCTCTTAACAGTGCATCTGGAAGAAGAGCTATTTTGTTTCTGGCACAGTGCTGGCACTGGTTTAATGCTGCACTGAGCTGCTCCTTTTCTGCCAGTTCAGTTCTGTGAGCCGCCTCTAATTTAAGTGACAGCGCTTGGAGAGAGAGCGCAGTCTGCACAAAGGAAGTGGGAATGACTGCTCAGGGGTGAAGAGGGCAGCGAGACTACTCACCCCTTTGGGGGATGCTTGGTTGGACGATTCATCTAGAGCGTAAAGCTGCAAATTCAGTCACTTGAGCGCAAAGACCAATTTAACCTACCTGGAAATTGAACTAAACACTGGGCTTGCACTAGAGCAGCGGCAAAACCCCCTCATGCGTTCTTTTGCAATGGTTTCAGATGGGATAATCATTAAATGGCTCCAATGAAGCAGCCTAAGGGGGAGGCTGCAACAGACTGAATAGCTGCAGCTGCTTACCAACACCATCTCTGAGACTACTAGATCCCTTTTGTTTTATGTTTGTATATCACCTACCAAAACCAGTTTGTGGACAGCCACCTCAACTTTTAGGTGCTATGGTGATACAAATAATTAATAATAATCAGGAAACTTGAAGGCAATAATACAATATATTAAAATAATAAAAAAGGCTGAAAATCTTTTAAGCAATCACAGATCACTTGATGTTCTCGTATCATACAAATGGAACAAGAAGTCTTCACTTGAAGATGTTACAGAGGTGTGTTTCCAGCTGATAAGGATGCACTTTAATTATTGCAAATCATGAGGTGGAAATTAAATTCTAAAATGTGGAAAATTAATGTGAAATTCTTCTATTGTTGCCAGTGTGCCTGTTTCATAAAGCTATTTGGTTTTTCCTTCTGTTGGGTGATTTGCTTAATATGGCATGAGATCTGGTTATTTTGACTGTATTTTTGTTACTGAATTCTTTATACAAATCCCTTAGAAGATATAATTAATCTATATAAATGCTACCACTAATATTTTAACCACATTCAAAATCAAATTCTCAGATGTTAATCCAAAGTTTTCATGCTTTCTTCTTGCTTCAGCTTTTTACGTCTCTATGAATTGATTCTTCATAGTAATCCCTTTTAGCTGTCCATTACTTTTATCCATTTACTTCATCATTTCTTATCCTTTAATCTGCCTAACACTTTTTATCCTCCCATCTCATTAACAGTGTTTCAGTAGGAAGTCAGTCCTTTTGTTATATAACTTTTCTTCTTGAAGTAGGTCCTGTTTTCTCATTTCTTTTCTGTTGTAAGATTTCATGCACCTTTGAGTTAAAAATTCCTAATTTCTCTCATATTGAGCACGGTATTCCTTTGCCCATGACATCTGACATGCCTCTCATGTAATTTCTAGTGTTTAAACTATACTGATAACAGAAGTATCTTTCTCTAATTCTTTGTACAGTATAGTTAGGAATTAGCCTAAAAAACATAATCCTTAGAGCTCAGTTAATGGGGATCAAAAACTTTGGGACAGAGAAGAAAGCAACTTTCCATAGCCCTTTTCCAAAGAGCTTTGAAAATATATGTCTGTTCTTGATGAAAATACAGTTTCTCTCCAGGTCATCCCAAACAGAAGTGTAAATGCAGCACCCATGCCATAGACATGACAGGCAAAGTCTCTAGTGAGAAGTCACAATTTTTTAACAATTCCTTTTTTATTATTAGCATTAGCATTAGCCAAGTTTCTTGAAACAAATTGTAAAATCCCAAGGGAACGCTCTATTGGAAGATCTGAAGAACATAAAGTACTATGGGCAATAATTGCCATAGCATGTGCTGCAAGTGCCTGTTTAGTTGGTCAAGTAAAACCAATCACATACCCAGTCAGACTTTTTTGAATTGTTGATGACCTGCCATTGTTTTTTGTTCCATACATAGACATTAGATGCAAAACCTCTTAAATTAAGGCATATTATTGAAGTGACCAAACACAGATAAAGTTAAATAAATGTAAGTCCCTCTGAACGTTTTGGATTTGATGCTTTTTGACGCTTATAAATGGCATATTACATGTAAAGGTTATTTTTTCCAAATAAAATGGAGAGTATATTTTCTTTCTGTTTATTAGAGGAAGTGTGTTTAGTTCACTAAGGCCATACCTTGATAATGTATGCTGTTTCTGCACATGGCACCAGAGCAGATATTTCATATATCATATCTGGATCTTCAGTTCATACTCAGTGTTAAAAGACACCTGCAAAATGGTAAGCAACCACAGCTCTCAATAACTTCTTAAGCAGCAGAGAGACCTCAGCATCTCATGATCAGACCGTTAATTGCTAGTAATTATCTATCCCCTTAAGCTTTCTAGCCACAATCTTAATTGTAGAAAAAATATTAAGTTATTAGAAGAGCTGTAGGCTTGACTTTACCATCCCATAATTTATGCATAACTTCAGTCACCTTGGACTATCATTTCAGTAACATGCCCTGTAGCTGGAATTGCTTCTGATTAAATTGCTTTTCTAAGAATGATCTTGCTTAGCTCTCTGGGAATTCAAGGTCCATTTCCATATTTGCATTAGTTTAAACTAGTCAAACTTTATTTTACTTTCAGATCACCTTTTTGTAAGATCTGAAATGTAGGCATTTTTACTTTAAAAACGATTTAATTAATTTAAACTACCCCATCTTATTTGAATACTGTAATGAAATAACTTCTGGAAATATAACTGAAGTACTACAAAGTAAGTTCAGTAGACTGGACATATTACCAGGGCTTTAAGCTTTAGCTGCTAGAGAAACTCTGGTGCCTCCTCTTTAAAGTACATAAAAAAACCCCACTAGAAATAATGAAAATTGTATAATTTGCAGGATTTGCAGTATAAAGATTTCAATAGTTTAAAATGCAATGCCAAAACTTTGAGTAAGACATATTGGTCTTGTAGAGATACGTCAATAGCAGGGGACACTTGCTGCAATTTGTAAACAATAAAAATGATGAAAAATTAATCTGATAAGAGGTGGATTGGTTTTGGTGTTTTCTTCTTAAATGGCACTAATCTTTTTGATCATAATGACAGATTAGAATTTGTTCTGCCAATAAGACCAAATCCAAAACAGATTTAGAGGAAGTGGAATGAGCCAAATTCACAAGACAATAATCCCTAGCTAGAAATTTCATAAACATCTCTCAAACTTAAAACAACTTGCCATATTTTGTCTGTGTCCAGTGTATTGTTATTCAATGTAATGCAGCGCTGATTAAGAGAGACAATGTATTGAGTTACTATATTTCCCTTCAAAGAAGAGTAATTTGATTGTGGAAAGATTCTTACTTAAGTATTTTTTTCATATCACAGTCATCCCATGAAACTTTCCAGCACAGCAGACTTTGAATCCAGTGAAGAACCACAACACATTTTATTTAAAACTAAGTTTTAATCTGGAGTCCTGTGTGATCATAGCATCTTTCCATGTGGAAACACTTGAAATTTGTTGGAGTTTTTTTTTTCGTTTGTTTGTTTTTTGGGGTTTTTTTACATAAGGTCCCTGCCCCCTGCCCCCCAAAAGTGTGTCACATCAGCTTCCTAGAACCCCTGTTGTTGAGGTAGTACAGGGTTTGGTGGCTGTCAGCAGCTCAGATCAGCTGCAAAGCTCGTTACTGCAAGAGAGCAACTTCTGCAACAAGGACATCCCTATTCCCTATTCCCAATTATTTCTGCTTTTATAAAAACGAGCCATCTACTTCTCTACTATTCCCCAGTCACTGCAGTAACAGTAACAATTAAGAGAAAAAAATGAGGAAGGAGAGATTAAGTACTGTGACTGCTGGAGTCTCCTTCTCTGTCTGACAGTGCCTACTACATCTACCTCATTTGGAAGGGATCCTGGGCCACTCCCACTCTCTAGCAATGGAAACCAAGACAGAATTTCTTGTCATTGCCAAAGCTAAAAGGAACGTATTGATATTATTTCACAAATATATTATTATAAAGGATGAACCACAGGCTAGAAAGGTTAGGAAACCTGTAGTAGAGTGCATAAATAACACAGAAGAGAGATGCTTTGGAAGGCAAGAGTACTTCAGAGGGCACAAATGATGTCTTTTCAAGAGGAAATGCAAATATTGTTATGACTTCAACTGTACCACTATTAAAAGTGTTACTGCAGCTTCTCCACTTTGTACTGTATGTGTGTTAAGAGAAGGTAGAACTTAGCATGAACAACAGGGCACTGGTAGGCCCAACACAATACTAAGAATGGTGCCAGTGTAGCTGCTAACATAAAAAAAAGAACAGATGGGAACCCCTTAATCCTCTTTCTCATCGTCCTTGGCTCTCTCCTAGGTAAATTGACATCTGTTGTCTTGATTCTGTTGACTGCTGAGCATCTCTCATCTCCCCAAGTTCCCAACTGTGAGAAGCAGCATGGCACAGCACACCAGTGATTCATGCCAGACCTGCACTTACATTGCTTATTTTAAATGTAAACTTTAGCACCCTTCTCAAGATTCATGTGTGGTTGCAGCATCCAGGACTTCTCAGTTCAGAAGCATCACTGGGAGGGAAGCCTGTCTGTTTCAATTGGGCAAGCTGTCAGATGAATATTATTTTACAAATACCTGTAAACTGCCAAAGACTCAACAGTGATGACATTCACAGGGAACAGAAGAATTCTTGTCAGCTTCACCAAGAATATCTGAACATGACTTTTCAGATTCAGAGGTAATTCACAGGGGAATTATGCACCCGGGCCACTTTCAGTGGCAAAGAAGCGTATTCCTAAATGTGGCATAAAGACACTGGTAACTAGACTGCATATCAGAATATGGAAAAAGGATTTTAGAGTGGTCAAACTGCATGAAAACCTTGGATAGAGAAATGCAAATGTTTTTTCTATGATCAAGATACAGGTCTAGAAAAATCTCCTTGAGAGACGTATAAACACGGAAAAGATTAAAATGAGAATAGGCCCCAAATGCAATATTATTTAAAGAGTGAGTCACAATGCAGAAATGTTAGTGTAATTAAGTTACTGATCTAAATTGCTGCAAATATGCAATGTATGGTATGTATTCTGTTATCATTAAAATGCTGAATGTTATTTATGTAACTGGAAATCTTTGTACTCATCTTTTTAATAATTAAAAGAGAAGTTAGATTGTTTCCCTACAATGTAAGAAGTGGGATGGAAGGTATGGTGACATTAATTTGTACAGTTCCAGATCCAAGCTACAGAGGGGAGAAAACCTGAAGTCCTTATGAGCTTTTGAAGGATTGCTGAGGCAAGAGTGCATGTAGCAGTGCCACCTGGTGACCGATGCCATGACAAAGTCTTCTGGAATTTCTATCTAGCACAGAAATTTATAGTATGAAATAATAAATTTTCCTTACTTTTCCAAAGCTCATTATGTTAAGTACAAAGCTGACATTGAAACTTCTAATTCATATAAATGTAACAATATTTGTTATGTAAACACTAACAAGAGTATTTGGACACTATGGCACTTACATATATCAAACAGAAAGGGTACTGAACGTAGGGCAGCTTTGTAATTAGCCATAGCAGGTAAATGCAGGATAGGGAAGAAGAAACCTAGAAATACTAAAATTAGTCTTCATGGAGAAGATCAGCCATTTCAGCGTCCTCACTTCTTCAATGACACAAAGTCATACATAATTAAGAGACATATCCCAGTAACTCAGCTAAATGCCAGGCATTTGTCCACCTTCCCTCAGAAAAGCCTTGGAAACAAGAATCAGAAAGTCTCTCCAAGAACCCAGGACTCAGTATGAGGAGTGTTGAGCATTACCTTTCTGACTTGTCTGCTGCCTTGTGTGCTGGCTTTCGCTGGGGTATAACCAGTTTCTTTACAGGAGCTAGTACGGGGCTGTGCTTTGCATTTGTGCTGGAAACATTGTTGATAATACTAGAGGTGTTTTTGTTTCTGAGCAGCGCTTACACAGAGCCAAGGCACCTCACCAGTAAGGGGGCGGGGGACATGCTGCTCATCCTAACTGACCCAAGGGATATCCAATACCATATGACATCATGCTCAGTATGTAAAGTGGGGAAAAGAAGGGGAGAACACTTGGAGTGATGGTGTTTGTATTCCCAATTAACCAGTACACAGGATGGGGCCCTGCTTCCCTGGGGATGGCTGAACACGTGCCTGTCCATGGGAAATGGTGAATGAATTCCTTGGTTTGCTCTGCTTGCCTGTGCAACTGCTTTATCTATTGAACTGTCTTTATCTCAACCCAAGAGTTTCCTTACTTTCACTGTTCCGATTCTCCCCCTCATCCCACAGAAGGGGACTGAGCAAGCAGCTGGGTGGTGCTTGGTTGTCAGCTGGGGTTAAACCACAGCACCTCATACACTAAAGAGCCAGGAGTAGATCTGTATGAATAAGTATGGACAGTGCTGTACAATAAAAGCAAAGGTAAAGGAAGTATTTGGCCAAAATTCCACAGTGACAAGCAAATCAAGTTAGGAGCTGGCTGAGCCTGAGGAAGGAAGGACTTCAATCACAGACCGTGCAAGCTGAGGTCAAGGCACTCAGGTCAGGTACTGACCTGCACCAATCCAGCTTCCTAATGAAGTGAATGCCCAGCAAGTTATCAGCCCAACCAATGGGTACGTAACTGTACTAAAAATCTGTCCATGGAAGGAGCCCTCCCATGACCAACCAGAAAGTCTTGGACAGGATAGAGGGTGCTCAGTTTTAAGTGTTTCCCCCCCACACCCTCCAGCCAGTAGGAGAGGTTCTTCAGAGACGCAGCTTTTTTTTTTCTGCAGGCAGATCAAATGACTCAAGACACGTTTTTGTGTTATTTTAGTACCCGCAAGGTTTTACCATAACCACCCTGCATGCCTCTGCAAAGGAGTGGAAATTACCCTCTCATTATACCTACAGCTAAGAGAGTAATAAAACATTCAAACAGGGCAAGTAGGAAAAAGAAACATTCTTCCCCCAATTTATCATCTCTCTACCTTTGTTTTTAATTGGTTCAAGGGAATGTGTCTTCAAGTGTTCAAATAGAGTGAAAAGGCTTAAAAAGGGGAAGGTAAAAAATAAGAAGGGTGGGTAAAAAATAAGAGGGGTGGGCTCACAATGAACAAGAAGGTCACATACCTTCAAAATATGGTTAAAGAAAGGCAGTACAATTTTATGGAAGCAGAAAACAGAGACATGCTTTTACTTGGCCAAGGTGTGCAGAAGCTAAATATATAAAACACTAGTGCACAGACATACTCCAGCCATTTCTGCACTCCTTCTGTGGAGCTTTCTACAAAACAGCTTTCTGCAAGGGGGCTGGTATATTTGAAATTTATAGGGAAAAAAAAAAAAGTCATGTGAGAAAGACAACACTCATGGCTAGGACATTCCTTTATTATTCCCTCTCCTGGATTTGTTGACTGTGCAAGATCCCACCCCTCCTTCCTTCATCCTGCCTTGTTCTAGGCAAATGTTGAAAAATATAAAATGCTTACTTGTCCCTAAAGACAGTTAAGGAAAGAAAACCACTTGAACGTAATTTCCTGCAAATTTTCATTAATCTCATATGTCCTTTGCCTTTTCCTGGTTCAATACAACATTTTGTTTAGCTTTAAGTAATTGATACAAAAAGTCCTAGCAACCTATAGTTACCCATTAACTCCTTGGTACTCCATCACAGAGAAAGACTGCATATGTCTGAACTTCATCCTAATTTAATAAGGAAAGAAATTTAGTCATTGTCTAGTCCTGAATTTTACTCATTACAGTATTTCCAAGACAGACTTGCATGCAGTAGGCTTAAAACAAAACACAGACAAGCTTTGTCTTTGTTACCTAGATGTTTAATGACTGTCTGTGGACTTACAAAAATATTCATGTTATACAATTTCTATTTATCAACAACTAGAATTAGAAACACACAAGGACTCCTGATTCTCTTCTTTCTGCACATATAGACAAACAAATCACCAGCTTGTTTGGACATATTAGTATTGCTACCCTGAAAACGGTAAAGTTTTTAGTTTAGTTTCCTTTTAATAAAGTATTTAATTCTTCCATTACTCAGTAGAGGAATTCCTGCTGATAGTGATCAGGACACATATCAAAAGTTTGAGTATTTAGCCAACTTTAAATCATAACTCCTCTGAAATTCTCAAGACAATAAGTTGGTATAGCATACATGCCCAAGCATCTTCCAGACAGAATTACAACATGCTGGAGTTCATGGACATTTAAAAAAAATATCCCTCAACACGCCTAGAATATCTGACTTGACAAAATAAAAGTCTTTACAAAGGCTGACAACTTTCTCCTTTTGCTGATGGAGCAAGCAAAAATGGTAACTGGAGGTTTCCTCATTACCTTCCAACATCTACTGAATTGTTAAGACATGATTAATTAAATCTTTTCCATCCAGTTCCAATGAAGGCACAAGTATTTCCAGCTATATGAAGAATGTATGTGCATTAGAGCACATAGAAAATATTTGTAAGGCTCCAGCTTTACCAAAAAAAAAACCCTTATTTTTTTCTGGAACTCTTGCATTGATGTAAAAAAAAGTTAATTCACTACGCCAAAGCACGACAATGTTTTCTAGTTACAGTAGCCTTACACTCCAACTTCTGCAAATTAAAAAACAACAATTAAAAAAAAAAATCAGCTGCTCACATCACTTTTCCATATACATTTGTTTGCTCTATGTTCAGCCCTGAGCCCTTGCAGACAGACAACGGAAGAGGCAAATGGGAAGTCTGCTCACAAGAGCATTTTGTGACACTCCACTGGGAGAGTCCCAGAAAAGACCAATCTGCTCTCCCCAGCCACAAAGAAGACACCTCAGACTTCAACCAGCACAAAGTATCATTCAGATCCATGGTCATGGCTGAAAACTTTTGTCAAAGCCAACACTGTTTCACTTACTTGAGATTCTAATCAACTCCAAGTACTGTTTTTATGTATCATGCATAATGCCTAAATAAGGGCACTCCTGAAAGGATTGTAGCATATGCAGCATGCACAATGTGCTGCAGTTTATTTTCATTGCACAAAAAGGCAGGCATACCCTGTATCAACAACTTTCAGCCAGCTTTTAAAAAAGTTAATTTCAAAGATCTGAGTTACAAAGGCAGATGTTCCCATTTTAAAGGGGCCTGAAATCATTTAAGGATCTGTCCCAGCAAAGCTGGTACTCGGTCTCTACCAGTCTGAAGTTGAAGCATAAGATTCAATCTGCTTATCAGTGTGAATTATCTCTCTTTAGGTTTACCTGCTCTACTACACCACCAGCACATCTGGAGATGCAACAGTATTGCTTTTATTACATCACATAATATTTGCAGTGTGTTTTGTTTTATGGAAAATTCAAGGAAAAAAAAAATTAAGGCAAGAGCATGCAAGCACATTGGATTTATCACTTCCCTTTAGAAATGCCCCCATTCTTCAACATCAAAGTCAAAATTTATTGGTCAGGACACCTTCTTAGGGCAATTGTGCAGAACACAGTCCAGTGGCTGCCTGTTACAATGCAACACGCCAATAAATCTTCTAGTGTGGTCCTTTCTCTGACGTGCTTTGCTACCACTCCAGCCTGGATTTTCAAGTTTCCTCTTGACTTTTCTAGTTCAGGGGTTGAAGGGAGGCAACTACATCAATATTCTAATTTAATTAGAAAGAAGACTACTGACCAAAACATCAAGCAGAATGCCACAGATTAACAATGGATGAAATGAAAAAGCAGAAACACATTAAAATACTTTTGAATTAAATTTGCCTTTCTACCTTTATGTAAAATTAGCCTCTGGGCTTCATTTGAGAGAAGAAATATCGGGTCTCTGGAAAAACTTAATGCATTAAGTCAGTCTTTATAAGCCTAGGTGGTGGGAAATAAGTATTTGAAATAAACAAGCTGTTAGGACAAGTACATTCTCCAGTTATTAAAAGACTGGAAGCTAGATCTGCAAATGCCTGCAACCAACTACCTCACAATGCAATTCTTCAAGAGTAGCTGTACGCTTGTTACACACAACTTCATATTCTCTTTATATGCAATATTACTGCTGAGTCCGAGCACATCCCTGTTTACAGACAAAAACATTAACATGGGATTTACACTTCTCTCAGTATCTTCCCAGTCAACATTTTCAGGTGTCTTTCTGTACTACATAGTTCAGCGTGTAGTTTCTTACATGTAATTTCTTACTCATGGGTATTAGGAAGTCTACAGAGATGCTTCTCCATACACATCCTAATCTTTTGTCTACCAGGACAAGCAAAGCTGGACACATTTTCACAAACACTGCAGAGTTGGCTTCAAGTAATCAAAAGCGAAGAAATCTTCACAGCAATGCGAGGGTGATGCTGACCAATTCCTGTCAAGAAGACAAGGATACATACCTTGCTGAACAATGGCACTTTATTCCCTGTGCAGAATGGAAAGTTTACTTGATCCTTCTCCAAAGTGTCATTGTAAATCAAAGTTCCCTTCAAACTGTTTCAAGAACAGATGCCATTTCCTTGAACTGCCTAAAGAAGTTCTAAAAAGCAAGATGTGAGACAAATTTCAGTTGTTTGAAGAAAAGCTTAAACTGCAGCTCAGACTAGCATGTTAGACAAAAAACACTATCCATATTTCTCACTTTCAATGTACACCTTGAACTGAAAGTTTTTGCTTTTCTTTCTGTAGGCTGGTTGGCATTTAAATACATTAACTATTAAATATACAAAGGTGATGCCTTAATAGCATGAGCTTGCCTATTAACAGGAAAAGATGATAAAAAAGAAAAATACAAAGTAGGTCTCGTGCCATCAAGAAATACAATTAAAAAAACCCTTCTCACATGAATGTTTCTACTCCCAGCTGAAATAATCCCAACTTCTCAAACATAGCATTCATTTCCTAAAGTAGCTGAACAACTATCTTGGTTTTGAAAGGCAGGTGTCTGCCAAGGAAGGTGGGAACCTCCCTTAATATAGAGAATATGACCCCCCCTTCCCCCAAAATTATTGTAACTTTGAAATCAAGGAGCTTTCAGGCAAAAGATATGGGAAAAGGAATAACAGTTCTTTACTAGTATTTGTAACAAGGCAATAGTACAGAAACAACAGTTTAAACTCCCAAAGTCAGAATACAACCAGCCACCCTGTTAGTCAGGGTGGTGGGAGCAGTCCAGTTAAATGGTGGCTGCAGACTGCTTGGAGTGATGGATGTGGTCTTGTTGAAATGGGGATCCTGCAGAAAGGTCTGGTCAGTCTCTGGAGGTTCAGTGGTGACTCTCAAGCGCTTCTCCTCTGGGAATCCAGTGGAAGTCGTAGTCCAGTGTTCCAGTCTCAGCTTATATGCAGGTAGGAATGTTCAGCTCCTCCCCTCTGGGTGAGGCATCTCACAATGGGTTGATGCAATCTTATCAGTCATTCCTGGAGACCTTGATGGCCCATTAGCAGAGATAGCCCTCAGGTGGTATTATCAGGGCTGGGTCAGGCTAAAGATAAAAAACACTGCCCCACCTGTTCTTAACAGCTTATGAAAATCGTAATAGAATACACACTCTTGTTTACACCTTCCATGAAACCTAAGACATTATCCACCCCTTCTCCTATACCATCTAAATAGCACCCACATCAATACCGTCACTGCACACAGTTCTCACTTAAAATTAGGACCCCTTGTGGCACACAATGGGTTTCCCCATCTTCCTGCATTACCCAGGAAGTGTAACCAGGTCCTTGAACAAAAACAATCCCACAGATGGGTCTGCCTTTGTCTGAGGTGGGACTAATCCAAACAGTCTTTCCTAAAATACCTCTCATGTGCACCACAGGGACTTTGTCTCCATCTTCTATGCGCAAAGGTTCGCACTGGGCAGGACCAGCTCAATTGAGGGAGCCTCAGGTATTGACCATCTAGGTGGCCTTTGCTAACTGCAGCTCCCAGTTTTTGAAAGTTCCTCCACCTAGAGCCTTCAAGGTGGTTTTTAGCAGGCCATTGCATTGCTCCTCTTTCCCAGCAGCTGGTGCATGATAAGGAATGTGGTACACCAAACTCAATGCCATGTTCCCTAGCCCAGGTGTGTATGAGGCTATTTTTGAAATGAGTCCCGTTGTCTGACTCAATTCTCTCAGGAGTACCATGCCTTCACAGGACTTGTCTTTCAAGGCCCAGGATGGTGTTACGGGCAGTGGCGTGAGGCACAGGGTAGGTCTCCAGCCATCCCATGGTGGCGTCTACCATTGTGAGCATGCAGTGCTTGCCCTGGCAGGTTTGGGGCAACGCGATGTAATCAATCTGCCAGGCCTCCCCATACTTATGGACCACCGCCCACTATACCACAGTGGTTTCACTTGCTTGGCCTGCTTGATGGCAGTGCCCATCTCACAGTTATGGATTACCTGGCATATACAATCCATGGTTAGATCCACCCCTCTGTCTCATGCCCACTTATAGGTGGCATCTCTGCCCTGATAGCCTGAGGCATCATAAACCCACTGCAGTAAGAACACCTCTCCCTTGTGCTGCGAATCCAAATCTACCTGTGACACCTCTATTTTCACAGCCTGATCCACCTGCTTGCTGTTTCAGTGTTCCTCATTAGCTCATCTCTTGGGGACATGGGCATCCACATGACGGACTTTCACAGGTAGCTTCTCCATTCGAGTGGCAATGTCTTGCCATTCATCAACAGCCCAGACTGGTATTCCTCTACACTGCCAGTTGGCCTTTTTCCACCTTTCCAGCCAACCCCACAGAGCATTGGCTACTATCCATGAATCAGTGTAGAGTTAGAGCTTTGGACACTTCTCTCTTTCAGCAATGTCCAGGCCCAGCTAGATGGCTTTGAGTTTGGCAAGTGGGCTTGATCCACCTTCTTTTGTAGCTTCTGCAACCTGTCGTGTGGGGCTCCATACAGCTGCTTTCCATTTTTGATTTGTCCCTACAATGTGGCAGGAGCCATCCATGAAAAGGGTATGTTTAATCTCATGTCAGTTGGTTGTATGGTGGAGCTTCATCCACATGGGTCACCCATTCCTGCTCCTCTTCATCAGTGAGATCAAAGTTTTCACCTTTGGGCCAATTTGTAATTATTTCCAAGATCCCAGGGCAATTGAGGTTTCCAATACAAGTGCACTGTGTGATGAGGGCAATCCATTTACTCCATGTGGCATTGGTGGCATGGAGGGTAGAGGGAACATTTCCCTTGAATATCCAGCCCAACACTAGCAGTCGGGGTGCCCAGAGAGTTGTGTTTCCACGCCAATAACTTCAGTTATATACGAAATGGTGCACTGCTACTGCGGATCCTCTCCATGGTCTGACTGCTGCTCCTCTTCTTCCCCTTCCCATATTTTTCCAATTTTGCCATGAGGTCATTTGCAGGGTTGAAGACCCCATTGGTTTGCTTGTCACAGATGTAGCAGCTCTGGGATTTGTGGTAGTGCTGGAGGGCACAGCTCTCACAGAAATAGTGCAGACACTTGGTGACCACCAGGCTCTTGAAGAAACCTCTGCAGATGAAGCATTTGAACAGTATGTCCTCCTCATCGCTGCTCACCTCATAGTTTTCATCATCGTTGATTGCATAGCGGCCTTTGTCCAGGTCCTCTCTGATCTGACAGCCATGGTTGTAGTCCAAGCAGTCATGCAGGAATTTGCAGCTGTCCCTGAAGCTGCAGAACCCAGTCTCTTTGTAGTCCTTGCAGATGTCAGGCTGGGTAGTCATAGTGCACCATGGCCTGCAACTGCTCTGGAGCACAGATGGGGCTTTTCCTGACCATTCCTGAAAAGGTGTTTCCCATCGATGTGTCCTTGGGCTTCACATACTTCTGGTAGTTGTTAATACCACGGTAAATTTTATCATCTTCCTTTCCTCTCTGCTCCACCTGGATTATCTGACGGCATTCAAAGATGGCCTGGGCATCCTTCTCCTTCTCTGTGTCCAGTCCATACACTGCTGTGGCTCCCATGTCTTCTGGGCCAACAGGTTTCACCAGCCTGGTCGATTTGTAGGTGACCCTGATCTCCTTGGCAGGATTCTCATCTTCACTGCTTCTAGGCACGTACTCCGGCCTCTCCCTTGTGCAGCGCCAGGTCTTCTGAATTGTCGTGTTAGGGGTGTCCCATCACCGCTTCTTCTACACAACAGGGCTGCCTTCCTCCCCATTGCTCCCCTGCTCCTGGTCCCTGGTTCGCCAGCCCCTGCCTGTGGCTGGGACCCACTTCTTGAACACAAAGCTGCAGATGCTGCTCTCCTCTGCCATCATGTGCTGCTGAACCAAGGTATTTTAGACAATATGGTGCCACTTAGTGAGGCTTCTATGTTCAGCACACTAAAGTAGGTTACCCAGAAACTGTTATTCCTTTTGAACCCTTTTCTCTTAATGCCCTCTGGCTCCCCACTGGGCACCAAGATCTGTCTTGGTTTTGAAAGGCAGGTGTCTGCCAAGGAAGGTAGGAACCTCCCTTAATATAGAGAATATGACCCCCCCTTCCCCCAAAATTATTGTAACTTTGAAATCAAGGAGCTTTCAGGCAAAAGATATGGGAAAAGGAATAACAGTTCTTTACTAGTATTTGTAACAAGGCAATAGTACAGAAACAACAGTTTAAACTCCCAAAGTCAGAATACAACCAGCCACCCTGTTAGTCAGGGTGGTGGGAGCAGTCCAGTTAAATGGTGGCTGCAGACTGCTTGGAGTGATGGATGTGGTCTTGTTGAAATGGGGATCCTGCAGAAAGGTCTGGTCAGTCTCTGGAGGTCCAGTGGTGACTCTCAAGCGCTTCTCCTCTGGGAATCCAGTGGAAGTCGTAGTCCAGTGTTCCAGTCTCAGCTTATATGCAGGTAGGAATGTTCAGCTCCTCCCCTCTGGGTGAGGCATCTCACAATGGGTTGATGCAATCTTATCAGTCATTCCTGGAGACCTTGATGGCCCATTAGCAGAGATAGCCCTCAGGTGGTGTTATCAGGGCTGGGTCAGGCTAAAGATAAAAAACACTGCCCCACCTGTTCTTAACAGCTTATGGAGATGGTAATAGAATACACACTTTTGTTTACACCTTCCATGTAACCTACTATAACAACAAATTATTAAATAGGCTTCAACCAAAATGAATATAACATTTCACAACACCCAAGGATTCAGAATATCCTTCTCAAATTTCCACCAATCAAATTCCAAGGATCTATTTAAGGGTGTATGATATTCTAGGTGATGTATTGACCCTTTAAACAGGAACGACAACACAAGGGCCATGTTTATACAAAATGAAAGTTACAGAAATTCATAGATAGAGACACAGCAATTAAGAGTCAGTGGTGAAAAAGCAGACTGATCTCCATTCCTAATCATTAGCAAGTCTTAGACTTAAGCCAAGTTTTAGATTTTGAGACTGGTGAACAGTTCAGGAGATCATGAATATTTATCAATTTTTAATAAGACAGAATGGTCACTAACATGCTCAGAAAGGTTTTATGTCTTCAGTTGTTAGTTTATTTGTAAGAGAATAATTACTGTTAAATTCGTATTTTTAGATAGGTGATGTAGAACTAAATACTACAAAGTTAGTATTTAGCCTCTGTGTTTTAAATAGTTATTTAATGCATCATGTTTGCATGACTGCATGAGTAAACAAGCAGCACAAACATATGCATTGTGGTATACAGCTGACCCTCACAACAATGGCATTGCTGTTTTTAGGAGACCAAGTAACATTTAAGTAATACTCACTACAGACCTTGAACTGTGGGATCGTCATTTCAAAAGACTTGTCTGTTATTTGTCCCGAAGGGTCTGCCACTGTTAGTGTCACTGTGACATAAGGGTACTTCAGAGACCTGCAGGTGTCAGAGCTCATGGCAACTCCCAGTTTCCATTTCATATCTACAAACTACAAAGATTAAAATAATTTGAAACAATGTGAAACAGAGAGATCTACACTCCCATTGCCATTCACTTGGAGGGTTATTTCACAGACAATACAGGACATTTAAAGCTCTTATCCAAATGGAAAGAAAACATAAACATTCAGGTATTCTTGTGAATGCAAAATCATCCACCCTTCCCTTTAATGGTGAATAAATAAGTAATTTAATTAAGTTCTTTCACTTGATCTGTTTTTCTTACTTAAGTACAATCAATAGTCAAGTACACTCCTCTTAACATTTTACTAAGAGGAGCTTAAGCCACAGAGTTCATCCAGCTTGTATATCATGCATGGGGCTTTTTTATCATGTTTTTTTTTCAGCAGCTTCTAAATCAAAACCAAAGTTTCTACGTCTAAACCAAATAATTTCTAATAGCGATAATGGAGAAAAATTATGCAATTTAATAACTACATTTTAGATAAATCAAAGTACACAGCAGATACATTTCAGACAAGTAAGTAATAATTTTTAGCCTTTTGTGAAGAAGGACCTTTAGAAGCTTACTATCAAGACTCAGAAAAAGATTCTCTTTTCCTAATTCTACGCTCTTTTAAACTGTTGTCAGAAAAAAAAAATCTTAAAATGTAAACAGACTGCTATTTTTTCAATCCAAAAGGGAATGCTGGAAATTGACAGAAAGTATCTTTATAAAACAACGTTTAAATTTAAGGGAAACAAATAATGAGCGATCAGGTGCCGGTTTTATCAACTTTAAAGACAATTTACACTTAAAACAGATTTACATAATCAGCCAATACAATTGTCTGCCAGACTGACTGTGATTAATCTTCCCCTAGAGTACTACAAAGCATGAATTTTTAAAAAGGTATGAAATGTGACTTTATCATCCAAACAATAATATTAGAAAACTGCTCAGCATGTAGACAACCCTTATTATACATGCTGCTTTATCTGGATAGGTATTTGGCAACATGTACATGCACACACAGGCAGGAAAGCTTTCAGCAGTCAAGACAGCACTGCCTGCCTGACAACACAACACACAGCGAGACACTGACATTTCTGAAACGCTCATCATTAGCCCAACTGCACTTTGTCATTTAGTTACCTGCCCCACTGTGGCTACATTTCTTGCATCTTCTGACGCAGCAATGGCTTTGCCCTGCTCATTCCACATGTGACGAATAACTTGAACTGCATGTTTTGGCAGCGTGCTGACGGCACTGCCCAAGGTGGTGATGAGTTCTTCTGTAGAGAGATTGTTTCTGGCTGCTGCGCTATAATGGATACATCCAAAGATCACAGCATCAATTTCATTCTCCACAGATTTAATACAACTCCTCATTTCACCCCAAAGAGCCAGTTTTTATTTCTATTTTACATGTACTCTAAAACAATTCAGCAGCCCATGATTATTTTTTTTCCAGAATGTTACTGATCTTTTTTATTCATGGGCAAAAAACAATATGACTCTAATATGTCTTAATATGTAGAGACACAGCTTTGCTGGGCTCGCAAAACATCCAACATTAAACCAAAAATAATCACAGCCTCCAACCGCTGTAGCCACTGGAAGAATCCATAAGTCAGTGAGGGATGTGTGAGTAAAGCAGGTGAACAGTATTACTACTTTAGAAACAAGGCAATTTAATTAAACATTCAGTGGAATTTAAGAATCACCAAAAGTAAGGACTTCTAGGTCACAGTATAATGGGTAGTAACAGGAGTCAAATGATGCCATAAACCCCTCAACTGAAAAGGCAGCAAGTCTAGAAGAAAATTGCGACTTGACTTCCTCTACAGAAACAAGTGAAAAAAGAAAAAAATCCTCCTCTATATTTATTCATTCAGGTTCACTCCTCTTAAAGAGGCATAAATACCAGAAAAAGTGAGTTGGTCCTCCAAGTAGCATGGTCAAATATAACTTCAGGCATTCTATTTTATAGATGGAAAAGTAGTATTTTAAATTTCTACTGGTATATTTTCCCCATCTGTATTAATGTTACATAAAACATTTAGATACTAGATATTAAATGAACAAGCAAGATCTTGAAAATTTTATCTTTCTAAAAATAGAAAAATTTACCAACTACAAATACTACCCAAAAACTCAACTCATGGCAGAATGCAATATCATGAGTTCTGTGTCCTTCAAACAGGCACAAATGCTGATTTCTGATCTCCAAGAAACAAGAAATTTTTAAAGTACACTTTTTCCAGGCAAAGGCCCAGCTGACTTAACTTTAAAAATGTGCTTAACTTCCTCTATTTTGTCACTAATTCTAGAGCTTGCAGACAGCATCTTGGAACAATTTCTCCTCTTTATCTTTTTACTACAAAAAGCAACACTATATATTAAGTGGCTACACTTTTTAATGACACAAACTAAGCTGAGGTGTTCTTTTTTGCATAGTGAAACTTACAAACTTTTGCACTTTTCCCAAATCAGTTCATTTTATACCCACATTTGATATAACTTTTCAATACCACCATTAAGTTGTGATGGAAGGAAAAAAGATATGGTGCAAAGTAAATTATTTTGTGCTTACCTAAATAGAAATGAAAGAATGTTAGCTATTTTTGCCAGGTCACAAATATTAATCTCAACCCCCGATGTTTGAATTCTCTAGAAAAAGAACGTTCAAACAATTACAAATAATAAACTACGCATCAGTAAAAGCATTTTTCTATATATACACACACGAGAAACCCCACATAAAATTGGGAATTCTATCCTTAACAGCCTACAGCTACTATATTTGCTTACAAGTGCTGGCGTGACAACTTACCTGACACAATTCAGATGTATTTACACCTGGGATCTTATGGTTCAGATGCTGGATTATTTGTTCACACTGTGAAGAAAACACATTTGAAGACATTGTTAATGCATATTTTAATACCTGAGACAAAGATAATTTGAATACCTGGGAGACTACAAAACAAAAAAGAAAACTGTTGATACAAAAATGGACAAAAATAGTGAAGAGTGCAGAGTAAAGAATAAAGTAATTGAAGTGACTGATTTCAAAATTCCATCTAATCCAAGAAAAGAAAATAAACCAAATCAAGACTTTAGTTTCTACTTCACTAATGCTAATTAACACACCGGTTTCATATTAACCGTTCAAGTGCACACTACAGTAAACAACCCAAATGTTTTTTAGACAGGTTACCTTGATATATCATTTGGGTAAGAGACAAAAATTATTTTTTAAATATATTGTGATAAAAACATAAATTTAAAGCAAACCCCTTGCTCTTAGCGGGACTGGCCTGTTTTATGAGTCAAGTCAAGTTACAACATAGATAAAGTTCCCTTTGCAACACACAAAAACCAGAAGAGCTTAAATAAAAACGCTTCCTAGGGTGCTAGAAGCCCTTCTCCATCCCATTTATCGCCCTACTTACCAGCTCTGCAAAAAAGTCTTGGGGTATTAAATGAATCTTATCTGCTGCACCACCACCATCTGCAAAATAGCAGCGATCAGAAGTAAACACCTGAAGTGTTACAGTAATAAATTCAATCTTTCTCCGAAAGATGCGTAGGCCATCATGCACGCATTTATTTTCATTTACTGTGGCTAATTCTAACCTACCTGTACTTAAAGAAAGCCCCCGCCNGCTAATTCTAACCTCCCTGTACTTAAAGAAAGCCCCCGCCTGCCCAAGCCCCCCACTCCCTCACCCCGGCTCTCCCCCGCCCTCACCCAGCGCTCCCAGCGCCCGCGCGAGCGCGCCCGCGGAACCGGCGGCCATGGCGCCGCGCGCCCCCCGAGGCCCGGCTTCCGCCACACAGCGCTCGCCGCACTGATTGGCTGCGAGCGCCCCCAGAGCGAGGCAGAGGCAGCGGCGCCGCGCTCATTGGCTGCGGCGCGGGGAGCACGCGCTGTTCCCGCCCGGTGCTGCTGCTCCCGCCCTCACGGCGCGGGATGCGGGACCGATCTAGGCGGGGTAGAACCGCCCCGGAGGGTTGGGGAAGCGCCGGCTCAAGTCGCACTCGGTTGGCGCAGGAAGTTGTTTGCTGGGCTTGGTTTATTGACAGGGCTTACTTGGTGCTCGTTGTCACAGGCTCAGGTGTGCAAATCATAGAACCATAGAATGTTAAGGGATTGGAAGGGGCCCTAAACATCGTTCAGTGCCAATCCCCTGCCATGGGCAGGGACACCGCCCACTAGACCAGGTTGTCCCATCCAACCTTGTCTCGAGCGCTTCACGGATGAGACGTCCACAACCTCTCTGGACAACGCATTCCTGTGCCTCACCACCTTCACAGTAAAGAATTTCTTCCTAATATCTGACCTAAATTTCCCACTTCCAGTTTGTAGCCATTCTCCCTTGTGCTGTCACTACACTCCTTCTCGGCTTCCATGTAGACCCGGTTCAGATACCGGAAGGTTGCTATGAGGTTTCCACGCAACCTTTTCTTCTCCAGGATGAACAGCTCCAGCTTTCTCAGCCTGCCTTTGCAGGGGAACTGATGCCTGTTCTATTGAACTTAATACAGAATGAACATATTTTGTACAGGTGGATTGTGGCCCATACACCTTAAAATAAACTCTGCGGTTTGTGGGGGACTTGTGTAGGTAAACTGTGTCTTCAGCTTTATAGGGAAATAGCCACCTTTTGTAAAACTACAACTAGAACTGTGTTCAGTACACACTTCTTACTGATATTAATAAAGTTTGGGCTGTGGCTGGAGTACTAGGGCAACACTGACCATTCAGCAGTTTCACTTTTAAAAATAATATTTTTATACTTCTCTGGTATGTTTAACTTTTTGCTTTTTTAATATACATATATAGAGAGAATAATGTTATAATCTCAGTATTCTGAGGCTGTGACAGTAGTAAAGCAAACTCTTCCCACAATAGGGCTGATTAATTTAAAAGAATGTATTTTCTGTAAGTGTTAATGAAAGAATATAGAAAATATTTCAGGAAAAGACTAATGATTATGGGACATGGTGTGTGTTTATGAACTTTATATATTTATGACCTGTCTGTTCTTGGCCTCTCCCTTCTAAAGTATCTAATTAAGTGTGCAAATGAGTTTGAGTAGTCTGTGTTTTTATGACCTCATCGTTCTCAAAATACCGACAATGTATGCATCACTGAGATGTCTCCAATACAGAGGACTTAACAATCTCTTTGTTCTTATAATGCATAATTTTTTATCTAGAGACCTTCACATATTAGTTTATTTTACAATTTCATTTAGTCATTGTGTTACGCCCTTAACACTACAACTAATATTCATCATGGATTTTCTTTCTTACTTTCTCCAAGATGTGGAGATGGGATGTGAATATCTTGGTGGTTAGGTAATTACAAAATCATTTGCTGAAATGTTAAGATATTTTTGCTTTATTTTCATCAGCATATAAATATGCATTAAATTTTTTTAATTTGGAACAGAAGGTGGTGAATTATGGCTTGATTTTGGCTTCTCTGCCTATCCACAGAGATAAATTGTGTCTCTTTAGAAAATTCTGCCTTCTGGAAGTGTGTTCTGTGAAATTTTTCATGGCAAAGAATGTAGATGCAGGCTATGATGGTAATGTGATGTTACAGGTCCATATTTTAGCTAGAGAAGGACCAAGAACTTCATATGAGGAGACACTGTATAGAAACCAGAAGACAAATGTCATGAGCTACAAGTAGGTTGGATAGAGAGATGCTACAGTATTGTTGATAGGCCAAAGCAGAAGCTTCAGGCATAGGCATGTAGCATTACCACAGTCCTGCTAAGTGATTACAGGGGGTGAAATAAAATAAAAGCATCATTAGGTAATTTACTTCATTTAGTACACTTCACATTCACAGAATGGGACATAATTTGCATCAAAACTCTAAAGAGCTGCACCAAGTTATTAAAAAAACTCTTAACTGGGCTCCTTCAGTGCCTGGGCTCTGAGCTGTCTGTTATCACCAACATTCTGCCCTTCTTAGCCTCCTGGCACTTGGATACTCCCGGGTACCACAGTATCTGGAGACACCATCTGCTCCTCATACTTCACTCCTTTCTTCTCTCACACCACTCTGATTTACCTGTGAGCTGGAAAACTTCCCAGTTTTTCTGCACCCTCTCTGCTCACTCCAGATGTAGATTCATGCTCAAGCACCTGTTTCCTTTTGCCTCAGGTCTTTCTGCACATGTGCTGGGCAGCCTGGGAGGCCCAGCTCACAGTCATATAGAAAAGCCTTGTCCAAATGTCTGCTTCTGAAAGCTCAAGGCTCTGTGCAAGTGCTGCAAGCAGCTGTGTTGGTCAGCTCCAGTCTTTAGAAAGTGGTGGGCAGCAGCAGTTGGGGACAGCTGGGGCCAAGAAATCACTGAATCAATTAGTTGGAAAAGACCTTCGAGATCATCAAGTCCAACCTATAATGGAACATCCCAATATCAATTACACCATGGCACTCAGCGCCATGTCCAGTCTCTCCCTAAATGCTTCCAGAGATGGTGATTCCACCACATCCCTGAGCAGTCCATTCCAATGTCTAATCACCCCTTCTGTAAAGAAATTCCTCCTATGTCCAAAGTAAACCTCCCCTGGCACAGCTTATGCATATGTCATCTTGTCCTGTTACTTGGGAGAAGAGACCAACCCTGACCTGGCTACAGTATCTCTCCAGATAGCTGTAGAGTGTTAATGTCCCTCCTGATCCTTCTTTTCTCCAGGTTAAACAATCCCAGCTCCCTCAGCTGTACTTCATAGGATGTGCTCTCCAGACCCTTCCCCAGCTTTGTTGCCCTTCTCTGGACTTGCTTCAGCACCTCAATATCCTTCCTGAACTGAGGGTTCCAGAATGAACACAGTACCCAAGCTGTGGCCTCACCAATGCCATGATGTGTTCCTTCATTTTTAGCCTTTCTGAAATAACTTGAAAGAAGGCGTAACACTAAATCTGGTATGTATACGTGTATAGCACTGTATATGCTATGTATGTCTTAGACTCTGTTTCATCTTAGCCAAAAGGCCAAGAAAAGCCATGTTTATGATCCTGAGGTGGGAAGTATGATGGGATCTGCAGCTACAGAAGATAAATGACATTTTTAATCGTGTTTAACACATCCTGCACTAATTTTCAGCAGGATGTATGGGGACCTCACCACCCAAGTCCTTGCTGCTACACTGAAGTCTTCTCAGGCAAAATGAAGTAGGGGAGCAGGCACCGATCTCTTCTCTCTGGCAGTCAGTGCCAGGACCTGAGGGAATGGCCTGAAATTGTGTCAGGGGAGGTTTAGGTTAGATAACAGAAAAAGTTTGTTCACCCAGAGGGTGACTGGGAAGAGGCGCCCCAAGCAAGTGGTCACATCACCAGCCTGGCAGAGTTGAAGACGCGTTTAGACAACGCTGTCAGGCACACAGTGTGAGTCTTGGGGTTGTTCTGTGCAGGGGCGGGAGTTCCACTCCATGATCCCTCTGAGACCCTTCCGACTCAGAAGATTCTGTGATTCTGTGATGTGGGGGTAACTTACTGCCACTGCTCAGCAGTTCCTTCCGACTCTCTTTGTCCCGCCTCGCCCCGTGGCCTGCCTCGTCCCCCGCGGGCCTATTTCCCTGAACGCTGCCTATGCCTCCCCGCCGCGGTTCAGCTTAGCTGCTGGAGACGCTTCGGAAGGGCCGGGCGTTTAGCGCTCGCTCCCCACACCCCCGCGGTTCCTGCCGGGATCGGCTCCAGCCCCTGCCCTGCCCCGACACCGAGCGGCCACGCCCCCCGGCCGCTGCGGCGCGCCCCGCAGGCCCCGGCAGAGGGGCGGAGAGGAACCACCCCTTGCCCCGCTGGGAGAGTCCATTGCCGGGGGAGCCAAGAAGGTGGGGAGGGGGAGATCTTCTGGGCATCGCCGCCCTGAGCACTCCGGGAACGAACGGCGGCCACCGCCGGGGACGCCGTCCCGGCTCTCTCTGCGGAGCGGCGCGGCGGTGAGGGCGGGAGCCGGGCGGGTGTTTCTTCTTCGCCCGCTCCCCCCCGTGAGACGCGGCGCGGTGACGCGCCCCGGGTCAGGGCTGAGGCGCGGCGGCGCCGTGAGTCGCTGTCAGAGCCGCGCTGAGAGGGTCGGTCCAGCTTCGCACCGGGATCCGCCGCCGCTGCCATGGAGCCCCATCGCTGGCTGCCCCTGGAGGCCAACCCCGACGTGAGTGCCCTGCCTGGGCCCTGGGGGACTGCCGTGTGCGCGGGGGGCTGCCGGCCCCACAGCCTGCCTGCTGTGGGGTGGGCGGGAGGATGGTGGAGGGGAGAGGGCAGAGGACTCCGGGCTGCGCCGGGCCACATCGCCG
>VZTX01008844.1:37415-47424 GCA_013400915.1 Pardalotus punctatus | reverse complement strand
ACTTCATTAGCAACCAGTTAATGGTGAAAAAAGGCAGAAAACGTGGGGTTTTTGGTTCCACAGCCATTCACAATCAGACTTCATTAGCAACCCGTTAATGCTGAAAACAGGCAGAAAATGTGGGGTTTTTGGCTCCATAACCATTCACCATCAGACTTCATTAGCTGTCAGTTAATGCTGAAAACAGGCAGAAAATGTGGGGTTTTTGGCACCTGTTTCCCAAATCCCACCAGAGAATATCCAAACACAGCTGATTCACTGGGGCACAGAAGTGCTTTGTTGCCAGCGTTCAGTGAGTGACAAATCAAATCTGGGGATCTCCAGCTTGGAAAAGGATCTGCCATCTGCCTGTCATTCATCTGGGAGATCTTTTCATGCCGGGATGGGAGAGATAAGATTCAAATGATCAGGAGGCTATGGACAGAAAAACATTGTGTGCTTTTTTATCCTTTATGAAATCCCCTAAAAAACCTTTTACTTTGAATTTGGTACAAATGTAGATTTCAGGCTCTGAAATAGAGTATTTCTTTTTAAGGTGATGAATCTTCAAGGGAAAAAAAGGGCATTTTTCTTCCTTGCAAAGTCTCCAGGGTTGCTCATTTGGATCCCCCAAATGAAACTTGGAGTGTTTGCTTTTGGCCCCGGAGAAAACTTCCAAAGCAACAAAAACTGAGCCAGCAGAATGGAAAGATTTGATACAAATCATTAATAAGCACAAGGAAACGCTACAAAATGTTCATTGTCAAGCTCTTGATTTCATTCCAGTTGTGGGGAAACATCTGTTTGTCTTTGCTCAAGCTTGGTAAGGACCATGAAGCATTAGAAATAATTCCAGGGTTGTTACATTTGCAATTTCATTCTAGTTCTGGGTTTGTTCTTTGATAAAGCCCATTCAAAATCACAGCAGATGCTGGCTTTCAGCATAATTTTTGAAGGATTAAGTCTCATTCTGATCAGGTTTGAAATAAAATAGGTAAAGAGTTTCTGAACTCCTGGTAAATCCCTTCATAATTAAAAAAAGGGAATTTGTTTCAAGCCTAATTTGAAGGATTTCTTCAGGATGATGTTGCCGTAGTTCGCTATGCACCTATATTGCAATTAATCATGTAATTACAATCAGAAGGGATCTGAGTGGGAATACTGATAAGAAATGGGGACTCTGAATAACATTGGGCATCATGGAAATTATTATTAAATATGGCAATTATCAAGGACTTCTGTCCCTCACTTTTGACATTGTTTGACCAGATCTGCAAGGCCAAGAGGATAAAATAAATTCCCTTATTTTTTAGAAAGTAACAGAACCAAAGGAATTCACAGTCCATGCCCAAAAAGGAAACAAATTTAGAAGCTGCTATTTGAAGAAACAACAGGAAATTCCATTTAAATTATTCCCATGAATAAATATCTTCTAAATAAGGTTTGTTTTGATGACACCTTTGCCCTGACTTTCTGCAGAAATATTTGTTTGGGGGTTTTTTTGTTTGTTTGGTTTTAGGGGTTTTTTAATGGAAGTTTTCTGTCCAATGATTACTACAAGCCCTCGACTCCAAAAGACACAAATTGCCAGATCCAAGCGTTTCTGAGGAAATCATAATTGATGGACAAGGGAATAAACTCGAGCCTCCACCCTGGGTCAGAGATAAAGCTGAAGCCTTGAGATGTGAATTGTTTGCTTGTGGAGACAGGAGGGGTCCAGGGTGTCAAGAGGAATATTTGGTTTGTTTTCCCTGATTTTTATGATTTTTTCCGTGCCTGTGTTTGAACGTAGCTGGTGGATTTCAGGGAATTAAAATCAAGTCCTGGCCAAGTAGTGGGTTCAGGAGAAGAGAGACCTTAGTGAGGAATCACAAAATAAAATATAAAATACACACCCATGACCAGGGAGGTCAGCAGTGATGGAAAGCTGCTCCTGGAGATAAAAGAATTGGGTCAGGAGAGAGAGAGAGAGAGCTGGCGAAGACAAAGTCTGGAGCACCTTTATCAGGAAAAAAAATGAGCCGGATTGGTTGACAGGAGGTGAAAGAACGAGATTAGAAAATCAAATGGCGCGGCCTCTCCTGCTCCTCTTTGTCAGGGTTCAGCTGGGCATCCACCTGAAATTTTATTGGCATTATCTCTGGACATTTGGAGTTACTGTAAAATACAGATGATATTTAATTGTTGGGAAATTTCCCATCAAATGGGGGGGATCAGATTCTAATTCCCAAATATAATCGCTTCAGAAGAATTCGGGATACAAACCAGGTCCGAAATGGTCAAAACCACAAATTTGCCATCTTTTCTGTCCCAGGAAATGCCATTGTAGCTCCTTTTAAAGTTGGCAAAAGCCCTGATGTTCGAAATCTCCTTTTGCACCCCTAGTATAAAATAAACACAGGTATAAATAAATAGGTATAAATAAAATAAAAGTGAAAATTAAAAATCCATGTATTATGTAGCATCTTGGACAATAATAGCATGAAAATGAAATTTTGGGAAAGGTCTACAAATTTGACTCAACCATTTTTTTGATTGCCTTCCAAACATGGAAAATAGATTCCACTTTCTCTTTGAAAAAGCTTATTTTAGGATCACCAACAACTCCAAAAACTGGCACTTTTTACACTGCCTAGCTCGTACTACATTTAGTCCATTTTCTTCCTGCGGGTGAACGACTGTGACACATTTGAAACTAAAAATAGTTGCACAATAACTGTAATAACACAAAAATTATTCCAGGAGGCTGCTGTGGAACTTTCTGGACACTGACAGTGCCTCAGATCTATAATTGTGGGGGAAGAGTTTTCAAAGGACTCCGACTGATCTGAAACTCCATGGGCACGGAAAGCTCTGGCTGTAGGGAAAGGGCAGTTGGTTTTAGCTGAAAACTTTCCTGCTTCACCCCAATTCTTGTTCCAGAATTTGAGATTTTATTTCATTTGAATTCTACGCTGATTTTTTTTTGTCTGTATGTACGTTTTGAAAGAATGTATTTTGACTTGAGGTAAAAACACAGGTTAAAAACCTCATGAAAGATATCAAAAGGTTTTTTTATTCCCCTCTTGTAATCAATATAACCCTAATATGCTAATATTAATATGCTAATATTAAATACAGCTTCTTGTTCAGGATTGAACAATTCAGATTCAAGTATTGCTCTTGTTCAGGAATTCTTCCACCCAAAAATTGCTGGAGGCTTGGAGATTATTCTAAAAAATTATTTTTCTTCTGTAGCATCCCTTTTTAGGATGTTCTCCTAATATTTAGGCATTAACTCTGGATAATTTTAGGACAATTATGTGTATGAAAATATGGAATTATAGAATCTTTCAGGTTGGAAAAGAGGTTTAATATCATTGAGTCCAACCATGAAACCACATCCCAAGGGCCACATCCACTGCGCTTTTCAATCCCTCCAGGGGTGGGGACTCCACCCCTGCCCTGAGCAGGATCTTCCAAAGCTTTACAACCCCTTCCACGAAGGAATTTTCCCAAATATTCAACCTAAACTTGCCGTGGTGGAACTTGAGGCCATTCCCTTGATGCCTACAACGGGGGTTCCTAAAACAGAGGCTAGAATAAAAAGAAGGAGAATTAAAAAGCAGATTAATTAAATTTATATATATACACCTTTAATAAATTTATTAATTTATTAAAGGTGCATTCGGGGCAGACAGAGCCCACTCGAGAGGCTCCACCCAAAATGGGCCCCGAGTCACGAATTCTTCACATTTTGTAAATTCTGTCCATTCCCACATCGAGCCTCAATCCTCCGATCCCACCTTCAGGTGATGATGTCGTTACCCCAAGCCTGCTCCCCCAGTTCGCTGTTATTTTCATATTTTGGGGCTCTGAGGCAGCCAAGTGTCCTTGGATTTTCCTACTGAGAGGAATTGTTTTGTCTAAAGTGCTGCAAACAGAGGTTTTTAGCGCTTTACATGGAGCCCAGAGCTGCACACCGGAACCACAGACACATGAAAAATAGGAGAAAAAAATCCTTAAGGCATCGCCCTCTCCTCCTGTCCCTGTTCCCTGGGATCAAATCCCAAATCCCCCCGGCTGTCCCCTCCTGTCAGGAGCTGTGCAGAGCCACAGGGTCCCCCCTGATCCCCCTTTTCTCCAGGCTGAGCCCTTTCCCAGCTCCTCAGCTCTCCTGGGGCTCCAGACCCTTCCCAGTTTTGGTGAAGAGCCTGGAGCACCATCCACCCACATGGACAAATTTCACTATAAATGATATAAAAATTGCGTTGTAGAGACAAGCGTGGCCTCTTTTTTCTGTAGGGAAGGTATTTCTGCGCGGTGTGAAAAGAATTTGTTTGGCAAAATTGTATCAATTCTCCTCTCATTTCCAAAGGAAGGATAAGGCAAGTGGGCAAAATATGATGGGACTTGCAGTAATGAGATTTTTTTTTTTCTTCCATTCAGCCTCGTTAGTGTTAAACCCTCCAGTGCCCCTCTCCAATTGCCAGATTGATTGAGAAATGCACATTTTGATACAAACCCTGTATATTGCTTCATCTGGCTCTTAGATTTCTAATTCCTTAAAAAAAAAAAAAAAAAAAGTTGCTCTTTTTATTGCTTTCTTTGGAATGGCCCAAATTTAGCCCTGTAAGAAAGGGCTGGATGAAATATAGGAAAGATGGATAAATATACACTGCATTTTCTATAAAAATATCCTGAAAACACACTTTGCAATCTCTCTGCTGCACCCAGATGGCAGCAGGATGCTCTTTATTACACAGGACTGCGCTTTGGGGAGGATGTTCAACATACCCACCTCTGTTTATTATGATTATTTAAACCACTTGAAAAAAACAAACACCACCCCCAACCTAATAATTGTAAGGCAGCTTAATGACCTCGTAAAAGCTGGGTTAAATACAGCTGTAAATTCTCCCACTACAAAAATCCATACAGAAGTGGAATAGCTTTGTCTGTCCAATTTCTTTTTTTTTTTTTTTTTTAAAGGCCGAGGAAGGATCTGAATGTTTAGGGCTGTAATACATCCTTGTGGGATTTAGGTTCAATTATTTGCTTTTTCCTGGATTTCTTCTATCTCCTCAAGTAATTTAGCTCATATCCACACTTAGCCCAGGTCTATTTAGTTATGGAGACCTTGATTTAATGAGCGCGGAGTTGCCCAGGCAAGGACAAAGGTATTGTTGAGGCTTAACAGTGCTGAGCATCAACTAAATACTGGTCTGCTCAATAAGATCCTGGCATTTGGGAGCTGTTTAAGGAGTTGCTTATGGAAATCTCAAGTTCTGGGTGTTAACTTTGGAATTTAATAGCTGGGAGATGAAAGCTGTGCACAGTAAGAGGAAAAAAATTTCTTTAAACAACCAAAAGGAGCACGCTGGTGATGACAAGAAATAAAGAAGAGGATGAATTTGATTTCTTGCCTGGATTTTTTTTACTGAGGAGCAGTGGTGAGACGAATGTAGCTTTCCCTGGAGCACAGGCAATGACTTTTCCTTCCGCTGATCCAAATCTCGTGCCTGGTGTCTGCAGGAAAACCCAGGCCCAGGCAAAACTCTGGTCCTGCAGCCACACAGAGCCATCAGAATTTGCACTGGGAATGTCCAATTCCTGCTCAAACTGGAGAAAAATTCCCTGTATTTGGCTCCTCAGGAACAGCCAACTGGGTAAGGAGCTGTTGATTTCCAAAACCTCATCCAGCGCTGGGCGTTGGCTGCAGGATCAACCCTGAATATTTTGTGCTCATAAATTCTCTGGAGGTGAAAAGGTCCTGAGTCATCTGTTTTGGGAGCCAGTTTGACTCTGAGCCCAACAGCATGGTGATCCAGCCTTTAAAATTCAGCTGGATTTTTTATTTGTGGATTTTAATATATTTTCAGAGCATAAAGAAATGGATGTTCCCTGCTGGGGTTTGTTATTTACAGTGCTCACTTCAGGTAACCACAAATGTATTTGAAATGTCCTCAAAAAATCACCTGGGCATTGCGCCAGTACAGTTGGAATCTTTTAAATTGGAGTATGGGATCTTTCCTTTCATGTGTTCAGCACCAAACACACCAAAATTGCTTTTTAAAAATCTCAGAGGCTGGGAGAATTGAGATTTTCCAGCCTGGAAAAAAAACCAAAAAACTTCAAGGTGACCTCATTGTGACCTTCCAGGACCTGAAGGAGCTACAGGAAAGAAGGAGGGAGACAATTTCCAAGGGCCTGGAGTGCCTGGAAAAGTGGAAGGTGTCCCTGGGTGTGGCACTGAATGGGCTTTAAGGTCCCTCCAAACCCAAACCCTTCTGGGATTCTGGGATTATATTGGGATACCATTATTCCTATTTAGCATCCATCTTTTATTTGTTTCTATCCTTCTATACTTTTTGTCCCACGATATAATTTTTCTAGGATGTAAAATCGTGGCTGAGAGGAGATGGACAAGGGGCAGAAGAGGCTGAGTTTGCCCTGTAATGTCTGGAGTTTTGCAAGAGAAAATGGCCATTGTAGGATGGTGGGGGAGAGCTGGGAGGAGCAGGGATAGGCAGCTCTTATTCCTTCACCTGGAATAAAATCATCTGGAGAGAAAAGTGACTCCACCACGCTGGGAATCATCTCACCCTCTAAAGGTTTCCAAGTTTCAAGGCCACTCTCGCAAAGCAGCGACAGAGGCGCATTTGGAGAGCACGCGGAGATGATCCATCACCGATGACAAATCCAAGTTTTCCCGTTAGGATGTGCAGGGGTGCATGGCAAACATCTGCTCCTGTGCCACAGCAGCAGCCACCGCTTGTTCCCTCGGCTCTTCAGAGGAGAAATCTGCCAGAACCCGAGAGGAATCACGCGGGGTGTGGTCACTTCAGTAATCTTGGGGAGAATGGATCTCTGAACAGATGAATTCATAAATTATGGATTTGGGACGTTTCGATACATCAGAGGAACTCCATAAATCAGGCTCTTGTTGAAGTGTGGTGTGTGCAGAGCACTCTCACACCTTGCTGCTGTGGTTGAGCCAGCCTGGCCTGCGTTGCTCCAGTGAAAACCTCGCTCCAAAATTCCAACCTGCCTGCACTGCCTTTATCAACATTTCACTTCCAGCAGTCTTAGCCTTCCATGTATCCACCTGAGCTGCTGCTGCGTCACTAAATGCAATTTTACCATTGAATTCTTTTTATAAACCAGCTTTCCTGGTTAGGTCTTCTATTTTCAGATACTTTAATGCAGTGTGTATTTAGAAAGTTCTCTCTATATAAACTATATATAGTTTATTCTATTTTTACATATATATATATATCTCCTTATATTCCCTAAAGAGTTTACATAGATTTCCTCTGTTTCTATAAACTCTTTTTATAGTTTACACAGAAATTCTGTCTTTATAGCAACTATTTTTATAGAAAGTTCACTCAGATATTCTCAGTTTATACAAACTATTTCCTACAGAGAATATAAACTTTATTTAAAGCATTCCATCGATGCGTTCTGTGTAGAAATCGGTGCTGTTTGCACAGATGCTATTTTTAGGTGAGGGTGGGATGCTCTGGCTCTCGGGGAGGATGGGTTTGGCTCCTGGACAGGAGCTGTGGATGCCACCTGTGACCCGGCGCCGGTGACGCACGTGCGGGATCCGGACGCTCCTTGAAATTTCCCGTCCCTACAAAAGCCCAGCCTGGTCCTGGAGAGGCTTCCAAGCAGCTCAGGATTTTGCAGAGTTTTCATGAAAGGTCTGAGGGCAGTGGGGATTTGATTTCCTTCTCCGCAGCCATCTGTAGGATCGGGGAGAACAGCTGCTCCTGCAGCAGGTGCCAGCTCCCAGATTTCCTGGGAGAGAAGCTAACGAGGTTTTAGGAGGTCTGGCTGTCAGATCAAGATTGTCATTGGATGTTTCTGGTTTTGCTCTATTAACCAGGTACTGTGTTTCTTAAAAATTAGGAGTTAAACGCCTGGAACAAAATATCTTCCTCCAAAAAAAAAAAAAAAAAAAGCCTGCGTAGAGACTGGGAATGGCCACAGAGGAGAACCTGCACAGAAAGTCTGCGTGATAAAGGCATGTTCTGATAATATTTTAATAGTTTAGTCATAATTTAATCTAGAAGCAAAGTGGAGAGATAAAAATAGATGAATATGAGTAAGCAAGAATACGCAGCACTGGTCTAAAAGAAATGGAAAGAGCTCTGGTAAGGAAAACTGTGGGCAAGTCCCATCAAATGTGATGGAACCCAGAGCAGGCCTGAAATAATGCAATTGTGTATTCAGGCTGGATAATTTAACAAATTCTGGGGCTAAATTTACAGTGTTGACCCAGTGCTTTAGACTGGAGCAGCCTGGTAGAGATTGGGCTTGGTCCAGCTTCTGATGCTCCTCAGAGTGGCTGAAGATTTCAGTTCAGGTGTCCTGTTGATTTTTATTTTTATTTTTACTTTTTTAAAATAAATTTTCTGGTGCTTTGCTTCTGTTTATTCATGAATTCAGCATTCTATTTATGTCCTCTTTTCTTTCATAGAGATAAACCTCTTTACAGCTCTCTCTAATTCAGGATTATTTCATTTGTATTTCAGGTTCAAGTGATCACCCTAAGCAGTTTCAGACCATAACCAGGTAAGTGAGGTTATTGATTTCCTCTAAGTGCCATCCTCCAAATTACAGAGGTCAAAGACAAGACTGTAAAATAGAATATTTTACCTCCAAGACTTCTCCAGACTCAAATGAACTAAAATATTTTGCACAGAGAATCTCCAGGCTGATCATTTCCCGGTTAATGCAGTGCCCCGTTACAGAAATGTAATTAAACCAAAGGAAGTTCTTGTTTTCACGCCCACATTTTTCAGTAGTAATGGCAGTAAATACATTAATTTGTTATCATCCTAATTCACTGAATTGTCACATCATTTTATTAGGTCAGATCAAAGATACTGCACTGAAAAGAACACATATATCAAAATGTGACATTTTGGTTTTGTTGATCTTCTCAGAAATATTTATCTGGTAAACATTGATGAATGTTCTGTCTATTTTAATCATCATTCTCAGCTATCTTGGACAAATATTTCAATGACTGCTGGGGCTGAAATGCAGATACCAGAAAAAAAACCCAATAATCTCTCTGAGGGAGTTCATAACCCAATTACTCAGGGGTTGGAACCTTCCCATTGAGCTTTTTCCAGTTCAGAAATCTTTCATCAGTCAGAAATTTTTTCCATAACAGAAATCCCTCAAAGCTGAAGGTCTGGATCACATAAGTTCTCCTCATGTTTTATTATATAAATTTCAAGAGGTTTTTTTTTAATATTTTCATTTTAGACATTAGGGCTAATTTCTCTCAGAGTTCACTTATAAAATGATGTTAGAAATAGTTGTAACAACAGAGTATTTGATACTGAAAGTTGCCTGGAGGCTTGGAAATGATTCAGTGGGGGGAGGCAGTTTCCCAAAAGAAAAGAAGCTTTTCTTTTTTTTTTTTTTTCCAACAGAATCTAAAGGTCAGACCATTTCAGAAATATTTTAGTTATTAGTGGAGATGCTTAAAAGCTTGAAGGGAAAATGTGAATGTGTCATTCCCAGCTTAGAGCTGTCCTCCAGTTCATTTGATTTTAAGATGGTCTCACTTTTGTTCTATTGTACAGAAGACTTGAAGATAGAAATGTCACTTCCAAAGGAGTTCATTGTCTGTGTCCTTCACTTTGGGTGGAATTCCGTGCCTTTTTTACATCCTGAGTAGGGACTGTTGGAACGCTGCTCTGTCTGGTGATACCTGAACCAGCAAACGTGACATCCAACCACCCTTTTTGGGAAAACCAGTTCATATCCCAGTTTAGAACCGGTTTTTTACAACCACTGATGCGGCGTTGCGATGCATAAATCCCTCGTTTAATCAGAGTTTGTGGGAAATCCGGCAGAGCTCTGATTCCCACCGCGGGCCGAGCCTGAGCACTCACTTTTACAGAGCTGCTGCTCCGTAATTCCATTTTTTCAGGAGGCTTTGGGAGCGATGCTGCTCTGGAGGCTGCAATAAAAACCCTCCAGGGAACGCAGCCTCATCCTCTGGGAGCCAGAGGAGAACAAGAGC
>VZTX01008844.1:0-19993 GCA_013400915.1 Pardalotus punctatus | reverse complement strand
CTAAAAAAAAAAAAAAAAAAAACAACCAAACTTGATGCAACTGCACAAGACACTGAGTAGTGAATCTGACCTTTCCCCAGGAAGCAGAATGTGAATCACAGAACCTGAAATTCATTCCCATGGCACAGATTACTTGAACAACATCCATTTTAACCTAGTCTAGAAATGGAACTCATAAAGAACAACCAAATAATAATGAATATCTTTTAATTCATACAGCAAAAGCTGTGCAGATATTGCTCTATGGCAGGGAACTGTTCCAAACTCTGGGAGTTTTTATTTTCCCCGAGCAGTCCAACAGAGTTAAGTGCCTATGGTTCGGAGAGGGAATTCTTGAGAGATGTGAAAGATAAAAATTCCTGGGCATGGATTTGCACTGAATATCAAATGAATGCGGGGACTGGATAAGACAGGGCAGGGCGCTGGTCTCCATCTGCACTGTGTGACCCAAATTAGATCAGAAATCAGTGGGCTGTCAGGAATGAATCACTCTGGATGTGCCTAATAATATAACTGAGTCCCTGGCGGGGAGAGGGGGAGACGGGCTGCGATCTGAGATGCTGAAAGGACACCAGAGAAGCAGGGAGAGCTCCTGAGGAGCTGAGATCAGCCTCACGGCAGGACTAGAATTCCTGGCAAAGGAATTCCCCAGATTCCAGAATTGTGTGGCTGAACGCTGCTCATTTTTTATTGGATAGGAGCTGGTGTTCATTCTCTAATCCAGGTTTGAGGACATTCCGAGTCCTCTCCAGCCGGGCACTCCCCGAGCAGGGCAGGAGCCACAGGCAGCAGTGGGATCGATCCATCCTGGAGCTCCAGGGACAACCCATGGGAGAAACCCCATTGTTGCTGGGAGCTGACAGCACCCACTCCATCCCTCCATGGATTCACCCCATTCCTGCTTCTCAGTGCCTGCTCCATCCCTCTGGATCCAGCAGCACCACGCGCTCCGGCCTGCTTTGATAAATTCCGAATTACTGTCAAACCACCTCTCCAAAGGTCTGGATTATTTAAAAACTTCCCTCAGATGGGGTCCTATCCATCAAATCCCCTGCTATTCCCACTGCCTGCATCCCCTGCCACACAAATCCAGTAGGAACAGGCTGCTGCAAAGCTCCCGGGGAGGAATTCCCATTCACTCGGAGCACACAGGCTGGATCCTTTCAGTGCTGTTGTCAATAGGTGGCAATAATATCCTTCCCTGCAGCTCCTTCAGAAATGTTTACACTTTTCCACCGCCCCAGTTGGACATTTTCTCTCAGAGTCTCCAGTTATTTATATCTGCAAAGTTCTGCATTCCCCCCATTATAATTTTTCATGTCACCACGGGCCGGCGGTGGGGGAGGCATGGCATGACATTACTTTATTAGAGTTGACACTTTGCCTTGGATTGAATGAGTTTTCGTCGGCTGCATTTGCAGCCAAAAGCCATTAGCATTCCACTTCTCCCTCGCCATCGGCTCGTGTGCTCCCAAATATTTGCAGAAGATCAAGTTTGTAAAGTGGCCAGAGAGCTCCAGGGAAGGGAATGTTGTGGAGAAATGGCTCGTAGAGCAAGGTGGCCATGGAATGCTGGAGTCTGTGTCTCTGCAGAGTTTGCCCCTGCAGAGCACAGAAAGGGCATTGTGCGAGCAGAAGGCAGAATTTTGAAGATAACTGCAAGGACGATGTCCTTGGTGGTCTGGAAAGTACCGAGGCCTATGAAAGAGGGATTGTAGTCAAGAGAATACAAAAAACCAGATTGTAGGGACCATGAGCGGGTGGGAACAGGTTGATGTGACTGTACAANCGACAGAATGTGACGCTCCAGGGAAGGGAATGTGATGCTCCAGGTCCATGGGGTGGGGTTGAGGTGTTGAGAGCATGGAAGAGTCACAGCAGCATGGCCAGGGACACGCAGGATTCGCTCTCCACGAGAGCTGTCCCTGTTCCCCTCTCTGCTCCTGGTTCATCCAGGACCAATCCCAAGCCTTTAACAACACACCTTTCTCCCCTGGTTTGTCAGAAAGGGGTGACGGCTTTAAGGCTTCTCTCAAATTTGACCCCTTTGAAGTTCACGGAGTGAAAACACATTTTTTTATGTGTTGAATCTGCTGAAAGCCCCTCCCACAACCCAGGAGTGTGGAAATATTCAGCCAAACATCACCAGGAAGCAGGGTGCCCGCTGCCCCGTGCTTCTCGTCCCGTTAATCTCCGTTTCTTCAGGCGGCGGTTTTTCATCTCTTAAAAGGTGAGAACACGATTTTCCGACCGTTTTTGTGCTGTTTCATCCTGACAGCTGTGGCTGTGCAATATTAGCAGTTCCTCGTGAAACACTTCCCTACGCAGGGTTCTGGAGCATTTTAGTGTCACATCCACATCGCACTCACAGAGGTTCAGCTGCTAAAGTGAAAATATTCACTAATATTTCCCTGAAATCCTTTTGATAGGAAAAAAAAGGGTGTTGCTCACACTCCAAAGGAATGTATATTTATATTATGGAACCATGGAAGCATTAAGATTGGGAAAACCCTCTGAGATCGTCAAGAGTTGAGGCCATAAATAAATATAAAAATATACAAATATACAAATATACAAATATATACATATATACATATATAAATATATAAATATATAAATATATAAAGACATAAATATATAAAAAATATATAAATATATCTATAAACATATAAAATATTAAAATATAAATTGGTATGAATAAATGTATGCATATAGAGATTATACATAAATATAAATTTAAAATTTATATATATAGTATTATATAATGGAAGTAAATATAAATTAAAGAAAATATATATACACACATACACAGAGACACACAGAGAATGAAGTTATCCTGAAATTTGGGATCCTGCAATTTGGGAGCAGGGACCAAGACCAAGCCACCATTAAAAGATGCACATTACCCTGCCTGTAGTTCTCATGTTTTTTATTAATTTTACTTAATTTTGCTGTGACATTTCCAGAGAAAGACTGAAAAAAAAAACCAAACATGTTTCTCCCTGAGTATCCTCACAGCAAGGTGATTTATTTTTATTTTACATTTTATTTTTTAAATGGACAAAAAAAGATCACCTCAATGACATAATCGGATAAATTCTTCTTCTTTCTAAAAATAATCAATTTGCACTCAACTTTTGCCTGGAAGACAAAAAAATCCCATCCAATTTCTGCAAACTGGAAATGGTTTTTAGAGTTTCAACCTGGGCTCTTTGGAAGATCTGAGTGGAGACAAAGGTTTGTGCCACAGGAGGAGAAGGGGTGACAATCCCTTTCTTTTCCTTTGTTCCCTCTTTCCTCCTTGAAATATAAAATTAAAGAAAAAAACCAACGAAACTCACAACCGATATTGCTGGTAATCAATCCAAATTTGTATTTTTTCATTGACTAGTAAGTGGACAAATATATGAAGAAAATAGTTCCCTCAGGGCTGTTTCTCTACCCTCCTTCCTGCTTATGATGATTTGATTTTTATATCACTGAGGTGAACATGGCAGGGCAAAAAAAAACAAACAAAAAAAAGCCTGGTCTTGAGTCTTCACAGACTAGAAATTATTCCTATTTTATCAAAATCCCTGAAGGAAGGGAAGATGTGAGGATGTAATAGAATTCCTTGAGAGTTCTGGCTGTATCTGAGCTATTTTCTTCCCAATATAAATTATAAAACCCCCAAACTGCCGTTTCATGATGTGCAATGCTTCATCCACATCCCCCCTTTTTAGCTCCCAGCTTGTGAAGCAAATGGAATTAATTCCGTGAGTTTCTTAAATGCCACACACTCGTGATCCTGCTGCAAACTTCTTTCTCTTCCCAGCTGAGCAGCAACGTGGGGTGGAAGGAGAAAATTCCTGACGCCCCAAAATCTCCCCCGGTCCATTCTCTGCTCCCTCCCTGCCTTCACCTGACAACCCAAAACCCGGAATTATTTCCACAGAGCAGCGTTTCCCAAAAAATTCATTTAGTGGGTCAGCGGTTACACCTAAATTGTAGATATTTAATAATTCTTAGTGTTTGTCCTTAAGATCCGTAACAATCATCGCGAATTTTAATAATTGTTATTTGCATTAGGGAAATACCGTTTTTATCAGGGAAAATATGACAGATCCTTAAATATTTTTAAAGTCCACTGCTTAAAACTCGGAGTGCCACCTTCCCAAACCCTCTGATTTTGTCACGTGAAAGATCCTTACCCATCAAAATTATCCACGCTTGCCCTGCCAGACCGAGTTTGTGAAAACTTTGGGCATCGATCCCTCCTGGTTTCATCCCATCTCCTCGGGCAGATGGAGGGAATGCTGAGCAGGGAAGGCTGATTTTGGGGATGCTGATTTTGGGGATGCTGATGGGGAATGGCAACGAAGCTCCTGCTGGAATCATCCCTGCCTGGGGAATTCCAAGCTCTGGGGAAGCCAAGGGAAGATGGGGATAAGAGGATGGGGCCATAAATCCGACGGTGCTGAGGGAATCTGGGGTTTGTGGAGGGCTCTGAGCCTGGATATTTAGGGATCCGAAAGAGTGGGTGACTCCTTGCTTGCCCACATTTGGGAGAGAAAGGAGTTTTCCACCGACCCCCAACCCCTTTTGCCACAAACTTTGCTACAAACCCCAGAAAAAAAATCTCTTGTTTCCATGGTAATGCAGCTGAGCGGAGATTTTCAGGATTTGGCTGGCAGATTTAGGTGTGTGAATTCTGCCTAAATCCATTTCAGGGCTAAAAATAATCTTTTTAAAAGCACCGAGAGTCCGAACATCCTGGGAGCTGCTGCATTTTGGAGTTCCCAGTGAGAGATCGTGTTTGATTCCTGGAACCCCAGAACGGTTTGGGTTGGAAAGGACCTTTCCAGATCATCCAATTCCCATGGGCAGGGACAAATTCCTGTATCCCAGACTGTTCCAACCCCATCCAGCCTGGCCTTGGGAACTTCCAGGGATGAGGAATCCACAGATGAGGAATCCACAGCTTCTCTGGGCACCCTGGGCCAGGGCCTCCCCACCCTCACAGGCAACAATTTCTTCCTAATATCTAATTTAAATCAACTTAAATCTAAATAATTGATTCTCATTTCTTATTTTGTTTCCCCTAGGGAAAGAAAAAAAAGAATATTTGCACAGTTCAAAATGAAGATTTCACTCGTCTCTGAAATAATAATTTGGGAGAATTGCTGTTTATTTACAACAGAGTAACAAAAAAATAATCACTTGTAGTTCATTTTTTTTATACTTGAGATCTTTCCACATGGGTCTCAACCTCTCCGAAGGTGCCAGATTAACACAGCTGTGAAAAAAGAATAATTTTCCTGTTCTTGTGCTCACAATAAGTGGTGGGAAGTGGGAGAGTTATGTACCATTGTGGAGGTAATTACATGGAAAACAGGAGCACAGGAAAAATAGAATGACAAAGGCAGCAGCAATTAGGAATTGATAAAAGGATGTGAAGAGACGAGTTTTAGTGCAACAGGTTTGAAGTTTTGGATGAACAGGAATGATTTCAGGGAAAGCATAGACAGCATGACAGAACAAGATGGGAATTCAGTGGGAAAAGGAAATGAATGAATGAATGAACATTAATTACTGATTGCAGAGCAGCAGCACATCAAATATGGACAGCTTGGTACATCCACAGAGGTTTCCACAACCTGCTGTGCTCCCCAGACAGAACAAAAACCATTTCCCACACACCCACAGCCTCAGCTGGAGAGAAATGGGGAAACTTGGAGCAGACTCAGCATCAGTTGCTGGGGCTGCTTTTGAACCCCAGTGAAAAATGTCCCCAGTCCCACAGAAATGGGTTTGGCCCCTCAGTGCTCTGCAGCCCTCACAGAGCCCCTGGTTCTCCAAATAAATGTGGAACTGCTCTTCAGAGGAGCAGCACTTCTGGGGCTGGAAAACAAAAGCACCAGGAATTGGAGAATTTTATTGCATGAGATCCATCTTGTACGTCCTGATATCATCAGGCACTGGAAATCTCCTGTGCTGTGTGACACCCAGAGATTTAAATGCTGCTCAGAAAACTCGGAGAATGTGGAGCTGGAATTAAACAATCCCAATAAACCTGAGGTTCACCTTTTCTTTATTGTCATTTATCTCGGAAGGAGCAGGTCCAGCTCTGGGTGTGTTCCCTCAGCCTGCTTCCTCCACTCATTGCTGACTTCACAAACCTCCCCTGACCCAGCTGGGAAAACACATTTGGGAACGAAACTCCACCTTTTACTCCCCCCTTGCTGAAATCATCATTTTGAGCTGAGCACGGCGACTGTGGAAGCCCCGGGGCCCGTGGCCAAGGTGGCTCGGAGCCCAGGCCGGGCTGTTCCAGCTGATCCCAGTGGATCCATGTGCTCCCTCTGCAAACATCCCTGCTCTGCTGGGAAACCGCGGCTCAGCACTTCAGCGAGGGGGAAATGTGCTGTGCTGTCTGTGGCAAGGAAAACAATTGGCTTTTACTGGTTCGGGGGCTGGAAATGTCAGGTGCTTAGTGGTTCTTATGTCAACACCTGCACAAAAAGCAAATTTGGCCAAAAAAAAGTCACTGCTTTTCCTATGGAGGGTGTGGGACTGGATGGAATGTATGGAAATGGTGTGGAAATGGGTGAAAACCCGGGGTTGCTGACCCTGGTAAAAGGGGCATTTTGCTGAGGATGGGAGGCTCCAAGAAAGGCACGTGTGGATGGTTTGGATATTCAGAAACATTCCAGGCAGCTGGGGGGGTGCAGATTCATGGTGTTCACAGAAATCCCGGAATGGTTTTGGTTGGAAGAACCTTAAAACCCATCCAGTGCCACCCCTGCCATGGCAGGGACACCTCCCACTGTCCCAGGCTGCTCCAAGTGTCCAACCTGGGACACTTCCAGGGATCCAGGGGCAGCCCCACTTCTCTGGGCACGGCCTGGGACCCAGAGCAGACGTTCCCAATCAACCCAGGGGCTCCTGGTTGATACCTTAACAAAGCAAATCCAGGGGGGCTCCATCCCTGGGCAGCTGGAAAGGGTTGGAGCAGGGAAACCACCCAGGGGGAAGCAGCTGCTGCGGTTTGGAAAAGCAGGAGGAGCAGCAGGACCAAAGGTGTGGGCTAGAAAGGGTCGGGTGGTGCCTTGTCCCAAAGAAAAGGAAGTGCCACCCCTAGGAGTGAGGAATCTTCTGGGATTTCTCTTCTTCTTCAGCCCAACCAATTGCTGGAATCAAGAAAAGAAATCTGTCCACCATCCAGAGGTAAGATTTGTCCTGAGGATCTCTTTGGTTCAATACAACTTATGGAAAATATAAGAAAATTTTACTTCTTTTTCCCCTTCATCTGAACGGGGGTATAAATAACTCACTGAAGCTGGGTTTTTGTTGTTTGGCTGTGTTTTTTGTCTAGCTATGGCGCATCTTTGACTTTTTAAAACTCTTGCTGATGTGATGTATGCGCGTTGGAGAACTGACTTTAAAAACCTGATTTAATACATAAATTGTCTTCCAAGTGTTTTTTCAGGCTTTGAGAAATCTAATCCACTTTTTTTTTCTTTTTTTTGACACATTTAATTCATCCTCTTCTTTTGTCAGGCCTGCCAATATTTAATTCTCAGAGTCTTAAATAATTTCATGGTGCAACTTTTACCTCTAAGTAAACAAGAGCATAACAACCTCCTAGAATGAGACAGGCACAGGCAGTGAGTAATTACCAGGCGAGGCAGAAGCTGCAGTTGATTCCTGCAGAATTTTCTCCAGCAACAAAATGCTCATTTCTTTCTTGCCCCAAAACTCTGCTGCTTTCCGTCCTTTTCTCTCCTTCTTTTGACTCTGGCTGCAGGAGCAGGATAAGGATGCTCCAATTATCCTGTTCAAATCGCACCTCCTTGGGAAGGGACAAAGGAAAGAGGCTCTGTGGGCACGAGGGTGGGGTTGTCACTGAAAATCGGGAGGAAAATAAAAACCCTCCAGCACTATATTTGAAGTGATAGAGAATCAGGCATTACTTTATTTTCTGGCCAGGATGTGCCAAGGAAGATATTCCAAAAACAGATGCTTTTACAGGATTTCCCCCCAAAATTTACCCAGTCAAAACCCACAGAGATGCATTGATTCAAAGTTCCTTGGTCCAGAGTTGAGCAACCCTCAGTATTCAATTTCCCGTTGGATCTCCTTGCGGATGTTAATTAGATCTTCATTCTTTAATTTTCTTATCAGTCCTTTTCAGACTGATGTCTTCAACTCTGCCCGCAGTCTGGGGTAGGTGTTTGTAGATGGCCATTGATATTCCCTTGATGGCCTTTTCTCTTTCTGGGCATCTTTTGGGCTACCCCAGTCTGTCCACATGCTAAGCCCATCTCCTTGGAGTGATGCTGCATCTCCTAAAAAAACTAAAGAAAATTCCCTTCCCCGAAGCAAAGTCAAGCCAAGCCTAACTAGAGAGACAAAAATAGCAAGTTGGCAGTTCTGTTGTTTCTCCCAGGGTGAGCTGGGCGGAAAAAACCCCAAAAGGGAATTCACCCCTCTGTGGTCCATCTGCAGGACCCCCTGGAGCCGGAGAACTCCAAGCAATCCCAAGGAGATTGCTGATCCCAGTGCTTGTTTGGAAGGTGTCTCATTTTGAAGTGGAATTTATGATTATTGAAGAGGGATGGTTTGTGTTCTTGACATCCAGGTGTGATCCCAAATTGGTCAGGCCTGTTAATGAGCTGTGTGATCATGGGGAGCCAAGCAAACACATCTGTGGCTGGACATCACTTCCATAAATGTGTTCCAGCTTCATTCATTTATTTATTTTCCTCAGGAGGCATTAATGTAGCTTTCTTTATATTTCTGTGCTCAGTGAAAGAGAATTTTAAGACCACACAATTTCACCAATGAATCAAAAATGTGTTGTTTTGGATTTTTTTTTTTTTTAATTTGGAACTCTTAAAAGAAAATATTGACTAAACAAAGTGCTGCTTCTTAGCCCCTTGTTTCTAGGAATAGATGGCCTTCAGTAGAGCAGTGCTGTGTTAAATTAATCCTTCTGAAAGCTTTGAGCTGCTGTGTGTGAGGGGGGAACCAGCAGCTCCGGTGGGATGGGTGGGCTGCTCTCCAAAATTCACCGGGAGCACAGGGAATGAGCAATGAGAGCTGCCAGCCCTGGAACCCGAACAGGGAGCGGGAATCCAGGGCTGGAAATTCAAAATTTTTGGCACTGCCTTTCCCAGGACAGCATTGCTCTTCATTCCAAAGTGGCTGGACATGGAGGCGAACAACACTAACCCGATGCCTTTGAAGGTTTAACTATTCAAATGCTGAATTCAGGCATCTTTTTTCTTTCCCCACCCACTAAATATTAATTGAGTTTTGAAGGGAATGTGTATTTTGATCAGTGGGAACTGCAGGCCTTATACCAACATATCAAATGTATGATTTTCTTGAGCATTAAGGGTGTATTGTTCCATGTCAATTAAATTTAAATATTGATTATGCAGCTATTGGAGCCCCAAAACCCATAAAACCTGGATACAAGGTAAGGGCATCCACCACTAGCAAGTATGAATAAGTGTATTGGAAGGCAGAGCTTTTAAAAACCTATAAAAAATCAATTATGACACTAAATTAATCCTCATACCTAGTGAAATGTTCTGCAGCAGGGTGACCCAGACCCGCACTGAAGTTTTCTGCCAAACGAGTGTGATGCTGCTGAGGGTGCTCTTGGTGCAGAAGCGACTTTATTTCATTTATTTATTTTTATTTTATTTATATTGTATTTATATTTTTTATTTATTTCATTTCCAAGCGGCTTTCCCGAGATGTGCCGCGGGACTCGGGGTCGGCGGAGCTGAAATGATGAGCACCACGAGGAGCTGCAGTGAGACAGCTGGGGGGAAAATCATCCCCCCTTCCCTCAGGGTTTTGGATGGAATTTCTGACTCTTGTGGCTCGGAAAGAAACCGCTGCTGTGTGAAATCAGGAAGGGTCATCTCTTTTCTTTCAGGCCAGCGGTTCCCAGTGCCTGAATCATCTCTTGGGCAGTACAAGTTCCCTTGGACTGCTGTTTATCCCTTTGGGATTTTACCTTCTGGGCACTGAAGCATGGTGTAACTTCATTAATTTTCCTTAACTGGCTCGTTAAATTGAGAGAGTGGATCCCAGGTCTGAAGCCATCAGCACAGACAGGTCTCACCACCTCAATCCTTTAATTTTGTGTTCTTGCCCCAGATGAATCCATAAAGATGATCCCGCTGTCTTTACAGACCCAGATTTTGGAGTCTGCCAAGGCCAGCTGCAATCTTTAGGTCTTTATTATTCCACAGACACATCTGGGTGGACAGAACAGACTCTCTGTACATGTTTCACTTCGTGTTTTACAAGGTGCAGCCAATTATTCACTGCGGGAGCCACTGGGACTCGCTCAAGAGGAGAAAGTGAAATATAGAGTTTGCAACCAGGCTGGCACGGCTTGTCCCCTGTGCCTTGGACACATTTTCCTTGGGAATAGACAGCCCTAATCCCACTGATCGGTCATTTGAAACAAGGAGTTCAGATTAATGTTTTAAACAACTTAATAGCAATGTTTTTATGCAGGATAATGATCTATTCCAGAGATGTGGCTGTTCTCCTGTCACTGGGGAGGTGGCAGAGGTGCTTTGGGACCTCCCAGGGTGAGACAGCTCAGGGTGAGCCCCCAAGAGCTGCATCCTGCAGGACACATCCCTTGGGAGTGTGGGAAACGCTGAGCTCAGGGTGAGACCCCAAAGAGCCGCATTCTGCAGGACACATCCCTCGGGAGTGTGGGAAACGCTGAGCTCAGGGGGGGAACCCCAAAGAGCTGCATCCTGCAGGACACATCCCTCGGGAATGTGGGAAACACTGAGTGCAGGATGAGACCCCAAAGAGCCGCATCCTGCAGGACACATCCCTTGGGAATGTGGGAAACGCTGAGCTCAGAGTGAGCCCCCAAAGAGCTGCATCCTGCAGGACACATCCCTCGGGAGTGTGGGAAATGCTGAGCTCAGGGTGGGAACCCCAAAGAGCTGCATCCTGCAGGACACATCCCTCGGGAATGTGGGAAACACTGAGTGCAGGATGAGACCCCAAAGAGCCGCATCCTGCAGGACACATCCCTCAGGAGTCTGGGAAACGCTGAGCTCAGGGTGAGACCCCAACATCCCTCGGGAGTGTGGGAAATGCTGACCTCAGGGGGGAACCCCCAAAGAGCCGCATCCTGCAGGACACATCCCTCAGGAGTGTGGGAAACGCTGAGCTCAGGGGGGTTTGGGGCTGAACAGGGCAGGATCCACCTGTGACCCTGGGATGAGATGAGCAGGACCTTGGTGTTGTCTGTCATGTTCTCATAGTTTCACATCCCAGACGTAAAGAACATTTTCCTCCCCGCCTTTCACCTTGACCCTCTGGTAATTTAAACTTTTGAGAAGGTGAATCCAACTCTTTGCCACATAACAACTCCCAGGCCGTGTTAGAGTCACGGAATGGTTTGGGGTGGAAGGGACCTTAAAGAGATCCTGTCCCAAGCCCTGCCATGGGCAGGGACACCTCCCGCTATCCCAGGCTGCTCCATACCCCGTCCAACATTTCCTTGAATATTTTCAGGGATGGAGCAGGCACAGCTTCTCTGGGAAGCCCGTGCCTCACCCCCTCCCATGGAAGAACAATGTCTGAGGAGAAAGAGAGGAAAGGAATAGCACATCCTACAAAATAATTAATAGTGCAGGGAAGGCTTATCAGCTGCTCCTGCTGATGCTTTCAGATGGGAACATGGAATTTAATGGAAAAGTAACGTGGAATGAGCTGCAAGAGTTACCCCACACAATGTGCAATTAACATCTGGGAGCTTTGCACCGCTAGGTGATTTTAAAACCAAGTGCTTAGAAGGATAAAAAACAGATTATACGATATTCGTGTTGATAATGAGGAGATCAAGTTTTATTACTGAAAATCAAAATGCAGGGGGAAAACCATCCAGGTTTTGGGATTTAAACTGGCAGGATCACTAAACATGAACTGGCAGCAGCAGGTAGGAACTTCCCCGAGGGCAGGTTGTTCCCCATTAGGTTTTTTCACCCTTTTTGAAAATTCCTATTTTTACACATGTTCCCACTACCCCAGGTAGGGTTTGAAATTGAGGCTGAGACCGAGACACACCAGAATTTTTAAATCCCTGGTGGCTTTTAAGAGCAAAGAGTTTTTCCGGGCCCAGCTTTGGAAGTGTTTACAGCAGGGGGAAGGTTTCTTTGAAGTCTTTTAAACGTGCAGTAAAATTGACAGGCAGCCTTTTAAAGATGGGGAAGGCACTTTTTGGGGTGGTGTGGGTTTTCCTATGAAATTTATCCTGCTCCCTCTTGGCATGGAAAGGTGGGAAGGTGTCTGAGGACTTTGGCTCCTAAACTCCAGCAGTCACTGCCATAGTTCCACACCAATTTGGAGTTTTTCAATTGGGGCTCAGGATTATTAATCGTCATACCCTTCATAATTATCACCAAATATTATTATATCTATTTAAATCAAGAATATCTAAAATCAGACTGTAATCTTAGGAAAACAAAGTGGAATTTTTATCTTTTCAATCACTATCATCAGGACTGGAAAAAGGGGAGAAGTAGCCCAGAAACAAAAGATTTTATAGGAATCTGATATAGACATGATCCTCCAAGTCCAGTTATTTTTTTACAGTTCTAATTCTAGAAGGTAGAGCAATAACAAAATGCCAGCTAAGATGCAGAGTAAATTAGTGAGCCAAAGCAGGGAATATTTGCTTTTAGTCATATTTTTTGCCAATCGAAACACGCAGTTTTAAGTAATGAACAAATAATCATCTCTTCAGTGATTTAGCTCTGTTTATTTCCTTCAATATTACATTGTCTTGGGAAGCAATTTATGAAGTTGGTGAGAAACGGTGCAGCATAGTGTGAAATGATATTTGTACCTGTGCCTGGGCCCCGATCCCAGCTGATAGATTTCTGCTGGGCACATCATAAATTCCCTGCTCCCTTTAAGCCAGTCCTTTCATTATTCCTTGCATATCGCTTCCTGCAATGCTACGGAAAACTAATTTCCAAATGTGTAAGAAATTTTGCTGCTAGAATGGCAAGATCACGGTTTGAAGCAGTAAACACTGAATTATGGCTGTCATTCACTTGTTAAGCTTTTTCTGGCCTGATTTAGCTGGCAGGAGATTCCAACTGAGTCAAGAAGGACAATTGGTAAAAAAATAAAATTATAAAGTGTGAGAGGCTAAACTGAACACCAGTTTAGCTCAATAAAGCTCTTTATGTATAAATAACAGCAAAGAGCCACTGATTCTTGCTCTGGGCTGTTATTGACTCGGAGAGAAGTCTCACATACATCAGTCAATAGGGAGGTTTGGCTGGGAGAGTTTTACTGCAAAGTGAAATGGACTGAAAAAGTGACCTGAAAAAAGAGGGCCTGGAGTTAAGTGGCTCAACATGGGACGTTTCACAAAGTTGTGTTTCAATGGGAAAGTGCAGCCGCGCTAGAAGTGAAAGTTTTGAGACAAAGGTTGGCAAGGAAATATTTGTGTGTCGTTTGGCTACTGCAGCTCAGCCGTGCAGGTTGTGCTGCTGCTGGCCTGGGGAGAGAAAATGAATAGAGATTATTCCTTTTATACTGAAAGATATAGTTATATATCCCANTATAAAAAGAACTTCTTGTAAATAAATCCTTCTTCTTCACCATCTTGAAGCCTGTCTGCCTGACCTCTCTACCTGCTTCCACAAATCCCACCAACAACAGAAAAGCAAACCATACCTTCCATCCCAAACCATCCTGTGAGGGATAAAAAAGTCTTCTCCAGCTTTCCAGGATGAGAACTTCAGGCAGGTAAACAGCAGGATAACTGCAGAGCTGCAGGTGTAAAGCGAAGCAGCAGCAATGCCGGACGGTTTTGAAGCCCTGGCTGAGCACAGCGTGCTGCTCACCCTTTGTTACAGAACACAAACATGGTTTTGTCTCACACCGCAGGAAGGCCTTGCTGAGAGGCTGAGAATGCCGGAATATCCATGCACTGATTCCCACACTTTCCCCGTCTCTCGCTCTCCTGGCACAGCTTAAATCAGATCCTGCTCACAGAAGTCACTGGGATGAATCTCTTGTGCCTCTCAATACCAGAGGGGACGGTGGTTGCTCTGCCAAGGTTGGCTTTGCGCTCCTTGGAGCAAAAACCCTCCTCTTCCCCTTTTCTTAGCAAGAAGCTGGCTCCAATCTAGTCAGTTCTGTTTCTTCTTGAGCAAAAGGTTAATTCTGAGCACTTCAGTTTCTAAGAGCAGCTCTGGTGTCTGTTTATTTTTACTTTAGCAGAGCAAACGCTCCTCTCCGAGAGCTCTGAAGGGCCTGTTCAGAAAACACGGCTGGTGTTAAACACCTTTGAGTAAACAGAGCTGAAACGATTAGAAATGTCAGCTTTAAAGTTTCCTACTTAATAGAGGGAGTAAATCAGTCCAGCAGGTGAGAATGTTCCAGAAAAACACCGAGATCCAGCTGCTGCAGAGGGTCAGGGCGGCTGCCACCTTTCAGAAAAGAAATTAGAAACTGCTTTTGGAATTCCTGGCGTTCTTGGTAATTTCAGTTCATCCAGAAATGTTGAAAAGGAGTTTTTAAGGTTCAACCATCTGCATGTAACTACGTAAAAAAACAGCCTTGAGTGGATTTTAAGGGGTTGAAGAGTAATTAAGAAGTGGCCTTATTTGAGGTGATGTTAAATTCTGTTTGTTTCCCCATCATGCAGTAGCTCCCATATTAAAATCTGGTCTGCTTCATTGATAATAACATCCAATACAGTGAAAATTTTCTGATTTTTTTTGTTTTTCCCTTTCCAAGTGGCCCTTCTGCAAGGCCCTTGTCCCCTATGTCCCACAAGGGGAGCTCAGGTGAATAAGGCTCAGCCTGAGCCATGAACTTATGTGCAAATCAAACCTTTGCGCTGCCCAAAGAACACAGCACGAGGAGGGAAACTCTGCCTGTGGGTTCATGTCAGATCTCTGAGGGTGCTGACAGATGTGGAAATGCTGCCAAATGTCTGCTCCTGCCCGTGCATGAGAAGGGCAAGGGCCATCCAGGGAGGTTTTTCTCCTTTGCAACTGATCCCACAGCTGGGAGCCAGCAGAAAAATAATAAACATCTCATCTCCCAGTCTCTCCTGTGCCCTGCTATAGGTCAGGCCATGCTTCAGTCCCAAACAGACCAGCAGAATATTTATGGGCACTCGTGGAGAGAATGGATAATTATTTCTCAGTCCTGCTGTAGTATTTACAAGCCCTTCTCCAGGAAATGTAGTGAAAATGGAGAAAAATGTAACTGCAAAGCGGCCCTGAAATCCCATTTGCACTTGTACCTGCTCAGAATTTTTCCTTGATGATTCTGTTCCAGGAGTAGCCTTTTCTGTACCCTGAATCCTGACCTTTCTCTCAGCATGAACTTTGCAGTGCTCATTTCCCTGGGAAGTTAATAAGGAAATAGATATCAGAAAAAGCCCCCTGAGCCCCACTTGTAAATTCCTGCTGTAGTCCTGGTTTATCCTCTGTCCTCAGAAATGACCTTTCATCATCCATGTTAGGGGGAATATCTTCATTTTGTAACACATTTGAGGGTGGAATTGCTGGTTTCCCCAGATGTTTTATTACAGATGTGCTTAAGATTAGGACAAAAAAAAAAAAAAAAATCCAGTGTTGATTTGTGCTTGTGCCTCGCCCGCTAAGAAGAATTTTCCATGGAATGAGCATTAAGTATCCCATTGACCTCTGGAATTTGCTGCCAAGGCGCTTATGAAGGATCTGAGAGGGTGGGAATTCAGGTTTGGAATGTCTGAGGTGCATTGCAGCTTTGGGGGAGCAATACACACAGAGCCAGAAGCGGGAAGGCAGCTTTGATTTCCTGCGGGCTCGGAATTCCGTTGGAAGTGCAGACCCTGAGGAATCCTTTCCAAGCAGTTCCAGCATTATTCCAGGAGTCAGGGCACAGGTGGGAAAGCCGGAGCCGGGTGCCTCTAGTTGCCATGGGAGGTGCTGGTGGCAGCTCTGCTCACAAATTGAGATTATCAATCACAATTTGGTCATTAGGGGCTTGCAGGAAGATCCTTGGCCTGCAAATCTTTGCTGCTTTTCCTGCAAAATGCTGGCGATCTCCAGCACTTCAGAGTTTGGAAACACTGAGTCTGTTTATTTTTATTTTTTTTTAGGGTTTGCAGGAGAGTTTGGATTGTTTGCCTCTCTAGGGAATTTTTAATAGGAGCGTTTCCTTGCTGGGGTCATATAAAGACACAGGACAATGTCCTGTCCTTTACGAAGCCTTTTGGAATGAGGATTCTGCAACGAGGCGGGAGGTGCCTTTAAAGGGAGATGAGAAATGTTTCATCAAACTGGGAGCTCTTTTCATTACAAATTACTGGTTGCTCCCACAGAAAACAGGGCCATCATCCAGTCCTGTATAAACCGACCTGAGGTGCAGGGTGACAGCTCAGGCTGGAAAATCCCTGCTCGATTTCTGGGCTGAGGTGGGAATTGCATTTTGGGGCATTTGGAAAGCCAAGAAAATCATAATCCAGCTCAGACCAGCCTCCAGCCCCAAATCCTTCTGTCCCCTCTGTCTCCACCCCAGGCAGGAGAGCAGGAGGTGGAGGGAATCAAAGTTTGGATGCTCAAGATCCGATGGGATCCAGCAGCCCTGGGGATTATTGGGAATTTCTAACGGGGCTGTCAGAGGATTGTGTTCCTATCTGGCCTTCCTGAGCCCTCTGATTCCACATGTTTGGAGCTGCAGAGCTTCCCTGCTCTGCAAATCCCACCCTGGGGCGTGAATTTCCAGCCAGGAATCCCTGGGGACACGGCAGGGTTACAGCAGGGACTTCAATAATGGCCAGTTAATTGAATAAACTGTTGATAGGCAAAGAGTGTCTGGCCTGAATAACAATTAAAGGTAAATTATCAGCCATTAAATCATCGGCTTTGAGCAAGCCCCAGTTGATTTAATCTCTGCTGAGAGGCACAGCCTGCCCTGCAAAACTTGTGGCGAAACTTCCAGGATGCCAAATTAAGGAAGAATTGGGAGTTGGGTTTTGTCCTGTTTCTGTCATCACCGTTTTCTCTAATTCCTGGTTTTAAACTGAAGAAAAAAAACCCACCACCATCAGTTATCTTGCCACAGGAAGATGCTTTGTGATTATCACGCATCCCTCATGTTTACTTAGCTCAATAAACAACACAAAGGCAGCTTGTAGGAAATGAATCCTCCCCACAATATCTTGTTATCTGTATTTCCTCTGGAAGAAAGCGTGCTGGAATTATTGTGTTTGCATTTTGAATTAGAATATAAATCAGCTTGCGAGAGGAAAATAATTGGCTTCCCCACACCAGATTCCCACATTTCCGAGTTCTGTGTTCAGGCCGCGGTATTCAGGACAAATACTGAATTTCCTTGGTGTTAAAAGCTGACTTGATGGCCAGATGGGATGAGTGGCAGCTCAGTTAGGTGGGAATTTATCAGCTCTTTCAATAAGAAAATCAGATCTTGAAGAATAGAGTAGGAAAAATGTTCGTGTGACGTTTCCCCTGCTGAAACAAGGCACTGCTGTTCCACTTTTTACACTTGGCTCATTCCTAAGCAAAACACCGAAATCCCCTCAGCAGGAAAATCACCCAGGATGGAGGAGAGAAAGCTCCACATGGCAGGAGGATGAGAGCTTTGTCCTTCTCAAAATGCCTCAGTTTGCTCCAAATTGAACCTCTTTGGAGAAGAAAGTGAGGGAAAATACTGAAATCACCCCAGCCCTGGCCGGGGGCTCTGTGCTTCTCCTTGAGGATGCGAAGATGGATTGAGGGCTTGGATGTTTCTGCAGGGCAGGACAGGGTTGATGTGGGGGGCTTTGTTGGCTTCTCAGGGAGGAGGGCTACGGTGAACATTTTCCTCAGGAAAAACGCTCTGGGGAACTCACTCAAGGTTTTATTTTAGAAGCAGAAGCTTTACGGGGGCTTTTGAAGATTCTTCAATGGAACACCAACACTTTTTTATTATTGAACCTGAGGGGGCGAAGAATTTTGGGTTCCATTTTGTTAAGCCTTTGCCTTGATAGGGAAGATGAAAACCCATTCCAGGCCCTTGTCCCCAGTCCCTCTCCAGCTCTCCTGGAGCCCCTTGAGGCTCTGGAAGGGGCTCTGTGTCTCTTTGGAACCTTCTCTTCTCCAGGTGAATGTTCCCAGCTCTCCCAGCCTGGCTCCAGAGCAGAGCTAGAATAGAAACTGAACCAGTTTCTCAAGACTCAGCACTTATTAATTAGAAGAATGAAATAATTGCTGCACCACAAAGGTTTGGATGCAGATAAACCTGTAAAGGTGACAAGAATAAACCAATTGAAACAGAATTACATCAAACATTTGCCTCACATCAAGGGGGCTCAGTGCTTTTTTTATGAGCCTGGCAGAGGGAATGTTTAATTCTGAGTGACTGCGCCCAGGGAAACACTGGGACCAAGAAAGGATCTGAGCCTCAAAGTGCCTCAGCACTTCTAAATGTCATTAAAAGTCACTCCACAAGATAAAAGCTAAATATATATTCTGGCTCTCCAGCCCAGCTTGCTGTGGGATGTGCGTGGAGCTGTGCATTTGGGATGTCCTACAGCTCCAGTCAGGGGGGCAGGGCCAGGCTGCTCCTGGGGGAGCCTGGGTTTGAGTTAGCAGGGAATATTCCCAGTTGGAAGGGCCCCACAGGGATCATGGAGTCCAGCTCTGGGCCTGTCACGATCCGTTAAGCATAGAGCAGGATTCGTGATGGCTCGTTTATCAGAATCTCAGAGTGCAAAAGAGACACAAATGGGGAATTTCAGTTTTAATCAATGCAATGCAGTTTATTGAGTGCCAACACGCAATTATCGCGATAGAGAGGGAGAGATATAAGAAACAAAGGATAGACAGATAAAGAGGGAAGGGGTTTTATAGCTACCAATGGCAGGCGGAATCCTCATGGTCTTCTGCCAATAGGTCCGTCTTCTTCCGTGGGGAGATCTCGTAGTGGTTTTCTCAGAAGGTCTCTTTATAGTTCTTTTCGAAGTGAAGGGCAGATGGCCAAGGGGTGGGAGACAGGAGTGGGCCTTTGTGAAGGCATGGGGCTTTCAGCCCTTTCTTGCCCAGGTGATCTAGAACAATTCACCTGTGCGGGGCTTTCAGCCCTTTCTTGCCCTGGTGATCTAGAACACTGGGTCATCTAGAACAATTCACCTGCACGGGGCTTTCAGCCCTTTCTCACCTGGTGGCCTGGAACAATTCACCTGCATGGCACTTTCAGCCCTTTCTCACCCTGGTGGCCTGGAACAATTCACCTGCATGGCATTTTCAGCCCTTCCTCGCCTGGGTGGTCTGGAACAGTCCAACGTACACACCTGCAGCACTTGGCAGCCATCCCACCTCGGTTCGGCCAGGGCTCCTGTGCAAAAGTCCTCTTGCCCCTGTAGATGATCGTGAGACAGATGAAGGGTCTTCAGACAGTCTCTTACAGGGCCCTGCACAGCCACCCCGAGAATCCCACCCTGCACATCCCTGAGAGCTTGGCCCAAATGTTCCTTGCACTCTGGCCTGCTTGCTTCCTGCTTCATTCCCAATTTTTAGGAAAACACATATTTCTTTTAACCCTTTTCCCAGGCCATGCCCAGCTGTTTCCATGTGCAGGGAGGTTTCTTGCCCAGCCGCTGTAACCACTACAAAATAATTCTGCAGGGGCTGGGGCAGCACTTGGGGATTGTCCTTCCTGGCTGAGAACAACAAAAGTTCAGCTTTGATCCTTATCTGAAACTTGGATTTAATCTTTTCAGTTTTGACTGGGAAGGGAAGCACTAGGGGACTGCAACTCCAGATATTTGTGGAAACGGCTCCAACATTTTGTGTGTCAATTCCTACTTCTGCACAGATTATCCTGATGGATAAATGCTCTGTACATCTGATTTATCTGAGCACATCGAGGTGAACGGGGCAGGGGGAAGCATCCCTGAGTGCTCTCTGTCCTGGCAGTGGGGCCAGGCTGTCCCTGGGGCTCCCCT
>VZTX01008843.1:31595-46524 GCA_013400915.1 Pardalotus punctatus | reverse complement strand
TGTCCCGGCGCGCCGGAACCGGGCCGGGCACTGGGCCGGGGCGCCGGGCGGGCCTGCGGTCCTTGCCGGGGCCGGGGCCTTGACAGCACCCGCAGCCCGCCGGGGCCGAGTCTCCCGGGGCCGCCGTTCAGGCGCTTTTCCTGCCGTGTTCATCTCCTGGCTAGTTCCGTGTGGCTGGGGCTGACCCCGGTGCTCTCCTCTCGGTAGTCACCAAGTTGTGGCTGGAGTTACGTGAGTGAAATCAGCCGCTTTGAAAGCCTTTTTCGCTAATAACCTCTCCCTGCTCCATGAGAAGTGTGTAACTCTCGTGTCAGGACGTGTGTGCTCCAAAAGGCAATGAATTCTTTATTCCCTTTAAAGCTGCTCCACACCAGCTTTGGGTAGTTACACACATTCTCCCTTTGCATTTATCCTTACACATTAAACAGAAATACTGCAACTAGATTTGGAGTGGGGTTTTTTTCTGCTGACATCCTCTAATGAACTTCAACAGATCGAATAAATCAGTCACTTCTGTTGAGGCAGTTTCGTTTTCCTGTTTTCCTTAGTCCATGGAGGGTTTCAGATGTAGTGCTTGTTTTCAAATTGCACTCTCTGAAGTTTGACTCTGAGGTCACTAGAACGTGACTGGTGGGAATATAACAGAAGTGTATTGGGGATCTTTTTTTACAGAGAGTTCTCTGTTAATGACCACTCTCAGATTTTAAGGATAACCATCAGAATGCACATAATTCGGATTAATCAAGTTAATAAAAACACTTTTAAAGTGCCGTGGTTGCTGTCCTGAGAATTTTATGTTACAGGTCTGTGTTTGAACATGTTGAGGTGTTGACTAAAGACACAAAAGCTGTAGCAGACCCCTCTTCCCCTGTTATGTCACGTTCTCCTGCCTGCTCTGTGTTCTCAGTGGTCCTTTCAAGCTGCTGACTTTGCATTTTGTGTATGGCTGGAAAAACAAGGCAAATACTTTTGTTTTCAAGCCAGTGCAGCTCTGAGTGAATTGTTAGGTGGTCATGGAGGGGCATGTGTGGGAAGGGGCTGGGCTGCAGCGACAATCCCAGTACAGCCTTTGTGACAGGCTGTTGTTACCCGGCATCCGCTGGCCACATTACGTCTGTTGGATTCTTCCCATTATCCCCGGGGTTTGTGACAGCTGTCTCGTGTCCCCACTGCGGGCAGCAGGGCCTTCAGTGTCCTGTGTGCAGTGTGGGCACACGGCTCTTCAGCTGCTCAGGGGGTCCTGTCACCCGGGGGATGCCTTACAAACCTGTGCTGCAGGAGCTCTGGATTTGTGCAGTAAACCCCAAACTCAGCCTGGGAGGCTCTTTGGATGGGAACTTTGGCTGTAACCCGTGGGCTGCCCTCACACATTCTGTTGTGGTGGGAAAGGATGGAGATTTTCCTCTGCTGGCAGCAAGGGCAGCCCAGTGCCCCGGTGCTGGCAGTGGCACTGCGGTGTGGCAGTGCAGTCCCTGCTGCCCCTGCGCTGGAGGCACGGCCTGGCACAGGCAGAGGGGCTGGAGGTGACCCCTCCTCACTCTGCTGCTGATCTGTCACTGGGGGCTTGGGGCAAGGGCCTCAGTCCTGCCTTCACTCATCTGGGAAACAGTGTTTGCTAACACTTGTTTCATGGAATCTTAATGTGTTCATATTTATCTGTAAAGCACTGGAATAAGGGTGATATCGTGAGTTCATGGTGGTTTAGCAATGGAGCTTAAACACAGTGAAGATGAGAAATGTTCATCAATGTCTTCAAAAGCAGCTACTGACCCAGAGGAAGAAGTGGTAGCAAATGTCCCTGTAACTGAAAATGTCATAGGGCTGCTCCTGGCAATTAGACAGGTAAATAGATTAGATATTTAATAAGCAGGTAGAAATAATTAACAAGGGGAAAAACCCAACCCTCAGCCTGGAAGGAATGTTAGCATGTAAGGTCCATTTGTCCCACAGAGAGGAGAATCCTGTGTTGCTGATGATGTGGGTTTCCCACACACCCCATTAATACATGAACAAAAAAGAAAGGTTTGATTTTAATCATTTGAATGAGGCTGTTCCTAAGAGACTCCACTCTTTGTGTGTCCATCCTTCAGACTGAGGTGTCCTGCAGGAATGCTCAGCCACCAGAGGTGATGTAAAAGGAATCCAGGGGTTCCTCAGAGACTCCAGCGCTTGCTGGGCTGCAGTTACACTACAGACCTTGCTCCACGTTGCTGTCCTGCAGATTCCAGTTTTATAATGGGTGAAAACCTGGCTGTGCTGACCTGTGGGATTGTGTTTCCCTAACTTTCATCCTGGGAAGGGTTTAATGACCTCACTTAACCCACTTTTCTCTCACAGCTCAGTTTAGTGGGTGTGTTGCAGGGCTGTGAGACACTGTGTTTACCAACAGCCTGGAAGTGCTGAGTAGTAAAATGGTTTGCCCAGATTTAAGTTATTCCAAGTCAGAGGAACATGAAGAACTACGGAAGACCCATTCCTTGGGTGTATGGCCATGAAAGTGCTGGTACATGTGGCTTAATGCTCCTAACAGAGAAGAGAGCTCATTGGAGTTAGTACAGTGTATTAAAGTATCGGTTTCTAACTGTTGGGGGACCTGTAACATCACTGTAAACTCAAAGTGATGCTTGTGAAAAGCACAGGAGAGGTACAATGTGAGTATTGTACAATCCAGGTGTACCTGCCTTGCGAGTGCCCCACGACGGCTCCTTGGAGTGATAACAGTCATCCTTAGCTCAAAGGAAACATTGCCAGCACCAAGTGCTCTCTGGGTCTGTAAGTGAGACTCAGGGATAGGGGAAAAGTAATTCAAGAGAAAATGGAAGATGAATTGTGTCTTATAAAATAAGATGGACTGTAAGAGCACATGAAATAGTGCTAGAGAAGCTGAAGAGCTTTGTGTACTGTAAGAGAAGGATGCAGTAGATTGAATAGAAAGGTAAATAGTTCAATGCTCCTGCAAGATGATACTGAATTGAATATTTCCATCTTCAATTATATAAATTACATAATACGTTTGAAAAGCAGCATTCTAGCTGGGAACTTAACGGTATTAATTAGTGTATTAAATACATAAGCAGGTAAGGATCCTGGCAGGTGTAACACCGACATTTGGCTGTGAAGGTTGGGATTTTCAGCTTGTGAGGGTGCTGGAGCTGCAGTTACTGATGGCTTTTGCCCCATCCCCCTGGGTGTGAGCCGGGCCTGCAGGGACAGCTGTGTGTGTGTCAGGGTGGGCTCTGCTGCCCAGGGCTGCTCTCTGACCCTGCCTGTGCCTTCACCTCTGGGGGTAAATGTAGGAAAAGCCCGCAGTCCTGGGTGGGGAGGAGGAGCAGAGGGGAGAGCAGCTCTTGCTCAGTCACAAACTTCACAGTGCAAAAGCAAATGGTGGGAGTTTCCCTCGTGAGATTTAGTGTAAAGATGTGGTCCAGGACACCAGTTCAGGGTGACTTATTTTCTAGAATAACTTGTATCTGTGCTGGAAATGTTTTGCTTTTCAGTTGTGATACAAGCATAGAAATAATAGAAATAATCTATTTTTAACTCTGCAGCTGCTGGAAAGCTGTGCTTGGCCTCAGCCTGCCTCAGACTAATGGTTTTTGTGACCTCTTTCCAAGCAGCCTGCCTAAAGTATTGAAAGGTAGAACCAGTGCTGAAGCTTTCACAGAGCAGAAAATACTTCAGATTGTTGAAGTGCACAGGAAGTTATTTTTGTGTCTGCAAAATACCTCAGTACCTGTCTGCACCATCAGAGTGGAAATTGTGACTGTAAAGATGATGCAAGAAATCCAAAGTTTCGGTCTCCTGAAAGCTTTTGTGACAATTGCTGAAAGCCTTTTGTTTGATTTGAAGTATTCCATCACTTCAGAAACTTTATGCACCATTGTGACAAGGAATGGCTTGTGTATTTTTTACAGTCCTAGTGCTGCAAGGATAAGCTGTCCAATTCATTATCTGCAGTCACTGCAAAGAGATGAGACATAGACTGGAAAGGATGTAATTAAGACTGAATATCAAATACACAGAAGCAAGCAACAGAAAGCACTTTAATGTATTGAGCCACAGAAATGTTTAAAGCTGTTGGATTACAGCTCATTTGAGTTACTGTAAATCAGGAACTGGTATAGAAAGCAGAGTTGAAATTGTTCAGAAAGGCCAGTTTTATAAGTTGCCTTGTGGAAGTTTTTGAGAGGTGTGTATTCTGTTCTTCTGACACTGATCAAAAGGCACATGGCCTGCCCGGTGCCATGGTGCTGTTCTCAGCTTCACAAGGTCTCTGGAACTGCTTCTGCTGCAGGACTGAGGAAAATGGAGTGATGGAAAGGTGTAGTCTGTGAGTAAGATGAGAAGAATCTCAGCCTGATAAGATCACTCTTAAAGCTGTTGTAAGGCACATTCAGTCATGTACCTGTGTCTTTAGTAGTGCTGTATTAAAAGGTAAATCCAAGAGTGCTTTAAGGTCTTTAAAAGTCCAAGCTGACATTTTACTGTCTTTCAGGATAATTCTGTTCTTCCTTTAGTGAGATTCTGACCAGGTCAGACTCCTTTTGTCCCTGGCTCTCTCTTGCAACTCATTGGTTTACAAACAGATGGGTTGTGAGGTGCCAGGGAAATTTTTGAGAAAGAAGACAGAAGGTCCTGATTTGGTTGAAATCTGGAAAGGATGTCACAAGGTCTCCCAGCCTCTTAACTGCAGCTCAGAGCTCTGTGAAGTACAGTCTGTGGTTCAGTTTCTCTGGTTGCCATAAAATTATTTCATTAACGTTTTGTAGCTGGTGAACTCGTATGTGGGGTTGAGGCCTCACAAATACACGTTGGTAAAAGGTGTACTTTGAGAAGGATTGTTCACATCTTTCGCTGGAGATCTCACCATGTCACTACAGTTATGATTTAGCTTTGACAGGTTTGTTGCCGTTGTGATTAATAGTGAATATCTCCTTTTGCTCTGAAATATGTTTTCAGTTCCATTTCTGGGAGTATATCTGGGAGTGTTTCAGTTAGGCAAGCTGCAAGTGAAGCAGTTACTGAGATAATACTATGTTTATGTTTCAAATGAAGCTGCTGTTTGAGAGTCGTCTTGAACCATAGCGAAGGCTAAATTAAAATGTGTAACTGAAAGTACTTTAGACAAGCTGATTACTTTTTAATTGCCTCTCACTTTATTTAGGCTTTCTTGTGTTAAATGAAGGGCTCTTAGAAAAACAGGTTGGTTTGGTTACTGCCATGGAAGTCTCCATTGCTGCTCTGTGAGGGTTATTCAAGATATTTATTGGGGGTGGGAGGAGGAAGCGCCGGTGACTCCCGGTGCTGTCAGGGACCACAGGACATCTCCTGACTCTGCAGCTGCCATGCTTCAGCCATGGATGTTGTTTGGCAAATACTGTGTATGCCTAGGACAGATCTGATCACTTTCTAGGAATCTTGGGGGACAACAAACACGATGGTGATGTGTTTGTGTGTGATCACAATGATAAAGTTCATGTGGCTTCTGAGGTTCGGGTCCCAGCAGGATGTGGTAGCAGACCATGGGTGCTCCAGGCCATTGCAGATGAGGAGGAGATGGGGTTGGCTTAATGGCCTTGTGCATCTTTCCAGACTGACCAGAAGGACAAATCTGGTCTTTATTCTGCCTTGCTTAAGGGAAGTTTATTTATATAAAGCATTTATGGTCATATGGACATAATCTTCTATGTTAATATGTGTGATTCTCTTTCTTTTGAATGTCTTTCGTGAGACTGTGTCAGGGACTGAGCTGAATTGCCACCTTCTGTGGTAGGTGAGGTGATGGTCCTTCATTTTACACCCTGAGCTTTAGCATTGGGGTAAAACATGTTTGGACAGCAGCGATGCTGTTGGACAAGATCATTTCTTGTAAAATTACCTGTTATCTCCCATGGTTGTTTTATTTTCCATGAAATGCATAAAACTCAGCTCTTCGTCCTTCCCTTTGGGCTCCCCCTTTGCCGTGATGCCCCTGCAGTGCTCACCAGGAGCAGTTGCTGTGGGATGGACACTCATTCTTGTTAAGGATTTCCGTGTGACAGGAGTCAGTGCACACTGTGACTCGCCAGCTCTCTGGAGACCTCACACTTGCCAAAGAACTCTGCAATCCTGTGTGACTCTTTTATGGCTCTGATTCATGCTGGATTCACGCTGAATCAGAGCAGCTGTATCCGGGGAGAGCTCAGCAATTAAGTTGCCTTCTCTTCCCGTAAGGTTGTAAAGCCAAGCCTAGTTCTGGGTAACAAATGTCAGAACCAAGGCTGCCTTTCAGCCTTGCTTGTGGCCTGCTCTAATATGTACGTGATGATGTCATTTTTAATTACATGCTCACTTAAAGATTCCTGCCTGGCTTAGTGAACAGGGTGTGATGCTCAGAGGGATCACTCAGAGTTGATGCTCAGAGGAAGGGTGGACAGGCAATATTTTTGGTTTTCTTTGGTGTGTGGCCTATGTCTGCCATAAAGCTGATTCCTCCTGGGTTATTTATTTTGGTCCAAGTAAATACCAGTAAATTGTCTTTGCACCACTGATAACTATGAAGTGATGTTATCATGGAGCAAGGCACGGACACCAAGATGATGCTTGTTAAGCATTGTGATTTTGTGGTGTGGAAGTGAGAGTGCTTTTTGGCATTGTGACTCGTTTGAGGCAGGTCTTCCGCTGGGTCCAGCTGGTGGCTGCTCGGGCTGGGGCTCTGCTAACAGCCACAGGATTTCCTCTGTGGCACCTCCTGCACTGGGGAAGCGCTGCTGGGCCCCCTCCAGAGGGACCTTCTGTTTGCCCTTCTCCCCTGGACCTTTTTCCCCAGAACACCAGAGCAGGGCCGAAGCCCAGACAGTGGTTTCGCTGTGAGTCATTCCCCATCCCGCAAAAATAGGGAAATAAGGTGGGGTGTGTGCAAACAAAGGTTACACCTTGTCCTTCAGCTCGTGCTCCATCTGCTTCTCGTGTGCCCCAGCTCTCTGCCCCCAGATGTTGGAGCTGGGCTGCTCTGCCTCCCCACACTTCATCATGGAGAACACTGGAATGGGGTGGCTCATCTGTCATGGCTCATGTGTGACTTGCATACTTGAACCCTCACATGTCTGCGGTACACAGGATACACACTTCATACTTCTAAGACTTTTCTGGGAGAGTAAAAGCTGGAGTTGGTTGTGGGGGGATGTGACAGTGGTTCCCAGGAGCTCTTGTTACCACCCTGGGTCTGGGGCTCGGACAGTCTCATGGCGATGGCTTCACCAGCCCCAGCTGACTCATTTCCTTTCACAGCCAAAGGTTTGTGTAGCTCAGCAGCCGTGGTAACAGCATGGTCTGGCTGGGAGGGGATTTGGCAGGGAGCTGCGCCCAGCAGCCCCCGACGGCAGGTTTGGTTCAGCCAACGCAGGTCTGCTGTCTGCTGGCGTCGCTCTGCTGGGTCTGGGTTCCTGTGCTGCTGCTGCAGCTGTGACTGAATCCTGCTGCCCAGGATGTTCTTGGATATGATCACGTTAGACGTGTATCCAACTGGCCAACAAGCTACTTTCTTTAGTCGTTTGCTGGTTTGGTTTCTTTTATGGATGCTTTGTAGTGAATGAAATTTGGACAGCTCTGAGTGCTGCAAAATCATCTCTGGTGTTTCGTTTCCTTAGGTCATTAATATATTTCCAAGAGAGTTTAAAATGACCAGATCCTCTGTATTGTGCACGTGGCCGGGCAGTGGCAAAATCATCTCTGGTGTTTCGTTTCCTTAGGTCATTAATATATTTCCAAGAGAGTTTAAAATGACCAGATCCTCTGTATTGTGCACGTGGCCAAGCAGTGCTTCATGGGCTGCAGGGGCATCTCTGCTTCCCCAGGGACCTCCACAGGCTGCAGGGGCATCTCTGCTTCCCCAGGGACCTCCACAGGCTGCAGGGGCACCTCTGCTTCCCCAGGGACCTCCAGAGGCTGCAGGGGCATCTCTGCTTCCCCAGGGACCTCCACAGGCTGCAGGGGCACCTCTGCCCCTTCTTTGCTGGCCTTGGTGTCTGCACGGCTGTTCCTCTGCCATGTTCTCCCTCCTCTCTCTGTCTGGAGCTGATCCTGTGCAGTAACTTTGCCCCTTCCCAAGCACAGTGCTGATGGACTGGCCTTGGCCAGCGGGGGGTCCGTCCTGGAGCTGCCCAGGATTGGCTCCATCACACAAGGGGGGAGCTTCCAGCAGCTTCTCGCAGGAACCAGCCCCGTAGCCCCCACCCCCAAAACCTGGCACACAGAGCTGAGGCAAAGGAGCAGCAGCGGCCTCGAGAGCAGTTCTGCTCTGGGATGCCTGAGCTGCAGGTGCCTTGAAGAGCAGTGAAACCCGCTGAGGCCTGGGTTCAGGATCCTCCTTCACTGCAGACTCGGTGTGTGACCTTGGCTGTGTCACCTAATCTCTTTGTGCCATTGTTTTCCATTAATGTAATGGGGAGAAGGAACTCTCCCTGTTTTGCTGTCTGTTTTGAGGAGAAATGTGCCAGCAATGAGAAGTGCTGAAATTCCGTGGTGCTGGAGATCACAAGTACAAAGGATGCTGTAGCTGCTGACAAAGCCCACTTCAATTAACTTCAGATTAACCTACTAATGTTATGAAAGAGTTTTATTTGCCTTGAAAGGTGTTTTTAACGCTCTGAGTGAGTCGACTGCTGCCAAACCTCTCATTGTGTCATTTTGTAGAAAATTCTAAATTTTTATACTGTATATCATATAGACAAGTGCTAATTAGAGCTCCATAATACTGGGTGTACCTTTGAAGGTGCAGAGAGTTCCTTTCCTTTTACTGCCTGCCATAACATGTGGCCTGTCAGCCTTCTAGAATGTTTATTTGGGGATACCTTGATTTTGCTTGGAAAACCCAAACTAAATATGGGGATAGCTTCTTCATAATGTTGAAATATTGTAATTCAAAAAGTAGTGATATTTTTAAGGTTTTGCCCAAAATGTGATCTGGAGAATGACCAAAAGTATCAGGGAAATTACTCTAGCTTTTTTTCTTTACTAAATTTCTCATCTGAAAGTATTTTTATGATTGTTTCAGGAGTAAAAGTTCCTCGTAATTTTCGTCTTTTGGAAGAACTTGAAGAAGGTCAGAAAGGAGTAGGGGATGGAACAGTTAGCTGGGGCCTTGAAGATGATGAAGATATGACACTTACAAGATGGACAGGAATGATTATTGGGCCTCCAAGAGTAAGTATCCACTTATATACTAAAATAGTACTGTTACATTTTTTCTTCCTGTTTCTCCTAACCTAACCACTGAAGTAGAAAACAAACAAAAGACAAATGCATGAAAAAACAGTTCAGGAAGTGATTTACGTTGAAGTTCAAGATCTGTATAATAATGGGTTTCATGTATCATATGGCTTTTTGCTTATAATTTGGAACATTTTACTGCCTTTCTCTGGTTAGTTCTTACACATCTGCTTTGTATTTGCAGATTCATTAAGACATAACTTTTGAGATCCTGAAATTCTAGTGTCCTGTACCCCTGAATCCAGCAAGGTTTAAAATCCTTCAGCTGGTGAGGTTACAAATGGAGCTCCTGTAGGTGGCAGGAGATGTTCTGTGCAGCCCTGCTGGTCTTTCTGCTGTTCCTGTTGAGTTTGTGGAGTGCTGTTTATTGCAGCAGTACTGGCATGCTCTTGCAGTTTCAGCTGACTGAGGAAACTCAAATTTTAGTGATTTCAGTTTCTTCTCTGAATGTCCTCTCCCAAAGCAGCATCTTATAATGCAGCTGGTCTTTGTGGTAGTATTGTTGTGTTCTCTCTTCTCCCCCCAACACTGCAAAACTCTGGGTTTCCACCCTAGCAGTGAACTTGAGGACTTAATTGTGCATTGAATGTGTGCATGTGTTCTAAACCCAGCCCTTGTCTGTTGTCTCTGCTTTCCTGCTCTGTTTCCTTCATGTCCTTTCCATGGAGTGCCAGTAGCCAGTTCTCCTTCCTGCAATAGCAGATGTTGTGTTCTACATCTGGCCTCAGTATCATTTCTCAGTAATTCCAGGGGTCATTATATGAAAATCTTCAATCATGTTCCTGCTCTCTGTTCCCATTCTGTCAGTTGCCTTTTTTGACATACAGTGAGCTTGTACAAGAACGTGTATTATAGAGGCATTATACATGCAGTGTTTTCTGTCTCATCCAGAAGTGTTGTTTACTTGTTGTCTGCCTTTGTTAATCTCTCCCCAGTCATGAGCATTTCATTTGTTTATGATGTACTCAAATTGTTTCCTAGAACAGCATTTGATTTTAGAATGTTAGGAGGGTGCTAATGAGCCTGCATTAAGGCCGTGAAGAAAGCTCACTGTGTGCATAGGCTTTATGGAAAATTTAAACAACCTTGAAATCTAATTTAGAAAATTAAATAGGAATTGAAATATGCAAACAGGAGCATGCAGCCTCATCAGCAGAGATAGAAGTTTGCAGTTCTTGTCGTGCTGCAAACCAAGGACCATCACAGACGAGGAGGCAGCTCTGCCTCTCCTCTTTCTGACACCTTTAGGAATATAGATCTTTTTTCCATAAGTGTTGTGACTTCTTTTGAGCTTCTTTCTTGAAGGCAGCAAGCCGTATAGAGAGAAATTCTGGGGACTTGCAGTCATTCTTGTTTGCTGTCCTCCTTTTAATGCTGGTCATATTCAGTTATTACCATTTTGTTTCTTAGTAGGATGTGGGAATACTGGCTGGGGACAAAAGCTAAGTCCTGTTTCCATCAGGATGGAAAGCAGTCACGCTTGTAGCAGGTGGAAGGAGCTTATGTTGGATATCCAGTGGGGAAATGAGCAGTGGTGCAGAGCTGGAGTTCCTGTGAGCTGCTGCTCCGAGTGTCCGTGCACAGGGGTGCCGTTCCCAGGCTGGGTGCGATGTTCTGCAGCCAGGGAGTCACTGTTGACACAGGCTGTGCAGAAACACTGCCTCTGTCAGAGCTTCAGCTCTGTCTGAACGTGTTCTGTACTGCCTGTGCACAGCCAGGGCTTCCCCCTGCCTGCTCCCCGTGTGGGGCGGGTGTTGCAGAGACCCCAAAAGCCCTGCAGGGAGCTCGGGGCTGTTCCCTGCTCCGTGCACCACGCTGCTCAGGGACATACGAAAATATGGTGCTTTAAAAGACCAGCAGGATTTATTACGCTGAAGAAACATTTGATACTCTGGATATTATAAAATGAACTAAAAAGAGGTAGTCAGCATTGTATCTACATGGCTGCCCACACTTTTGGTAGTTTCCATGTTCCTAAAGTAGCCTCTGCTTTAACCGAATGCTTATCGAACTGCCTGATGTAATCATTTCCCCCTTTCTTTTCCCCTCAGACAATTTATGAAAACAGAATATACAGCCTTAAAATAGAATGTGGGCCTAAGTATCCAGAAGCACCTCCATTTGTAAGATTTGTAACAAAAATTAATATGAATGGAGTAAATAGTTCTAATGGAGTGGTAAGTTTTTTGCTTTTATTCATTTTAATGTTGGTTTTTTGTGCGGCTTTGGTGCTTTGTTTATACTTGTAGCTTGCTTAGCTACTCACTGCTTGTGGTGCTGTTTGTTGGAGAAGGAAAGGGGGTAGAAGGGAAGTGGAGAAGTGGAGATTTATGATGCTTTTAGGAAAACACTTGCTTTTGATTTCACCCACTCAGATTTCATGTGGGACCTTTAGTTGGGGGGTGGGAGTGAGTTAAGTGTAACCAGTGCACCAATTCTGACAGGAATGGTCTTTTTGTCTATTTTAGGTGGACCCCAGAGCCATATCAGTCCTAGCAAAATGGCAGAATTCTTATAGTATCAAAGTTGTTCTGCAAGAGCTTCGGCGTCTAATGATGTCTAAAGAAAATATGAAACTTCCTCAGCCACCTGAAGGACAATGTTACAGCAATTAATTAAAAAAAAAAAAAAAAACAAACAAACATCATGCCCCCCTTATTCAATTTAAGCTGTCTTCATTTTCCACAGTAGTAAATTTTCTAGATGCATCTTGTAGACCTCAAAATACTGGAAAGGAAGTTCCCATTCAAAGGAGGTTTTTCTTGAGATACTGTAAATGATACTAATTTTTTTTTCATTTGAAATATAAGTTGTGCTATAACAAATAATCCTGTCGTGTAACCACTGTCCACATAGCTGAACTTCTGGTATCAGGAAAAGTCTATTTAAATTTATTACTGTCAAGACCAGTGTGGCACATCCAACTTAACTGTGAAAGGATCCATCCCACAATCACCTTGCTGTGTGTCTGGCCTGGGTTATTTTTTTCTTTCTCTGTCTTTTGCAATAGAGTCGAAGCTCAGGGCTATTTATTAGAGTAGACACAAAGGTTTTTGCTTCCAGTACTACACTGGGCTGTATGGACTACTACTGGGGATGTGTGCTAACCTCAGTCATCCCTCCCTTTGTGCTCGCTCTAGTAAAGGCTGAATGTGACTGTGGTTGTTTTTGGGTTTTTATTATTTTTTTAAATGCCCTGATAATCTGGGGCAAGCTTTCTTTCTTTCCTTTGGCCAAGGCATAGATTGTATTTCTCTTCCTGGTCCCCCTCACCAGTGATGTGAGCTTTGGGTGAGGGATTCAGGGTTCTTTTCATCTCCTCCCTCTTCCCCTCTTTTTAGTGGGGGTGCTGCTTTCTTTTTGCCCCTCTTGGTGACTCTTCTCACCCCTGGCTCAGGGGTGAGCATCGGGGCAATAACTTGACCTGTTCCCTCCTGCTTATCATTTTGGTTTTGCAACAAATTTAGTCTTCACCAGCCTGGGAAACAAGGGTATCTGTTCTGCTGGCAAACGTGGGTTTTCCCTTCCCTCCAGCACTGCTGCCACACCGCCAAGCTGGCCACGGCCACGCTCTTAGATAGGCTTTGACGTGGGGAAAAGAGCAGTCATTTACCAGGATTGCCCAAACCTTCTGCTGCCAAACTTCAGTGGGGGAGACTCTGCAGGTAGAGCTTCTGAACACACTCCAGTTCCACTCAAATCGTTGTGTTTTGGTGCTTTGGATTGACCCGAGAATGTTAATTAACAAAATGTTGCACTTGCATTTGGCCCTTCTAAAGATGTGACAACCACAGACAAATCAAATCCGGGTGGTAGATTTTATTAGGGTTCTGTAAATCTTAGAACTCTCTTCAGTGAAGCTTTTGGGGAAGCAGTGGCACAGCAGAGTAAGGACCTTGATTGGCTTTGCATCCTGGCAAATCACTGCCTTTTCTGGTTTACTGTTCTGGACCACTTAACTGCTGCAATGTGGATGCAAGCTTACAGGAAACCAACCTAGTGTGTCCTAAGTTTTATGAAAAATTCAGTGTTTGTGTAAAAAAAAAAAAAGAAAAAAAAGGAAAAAAAGAAAAGAGTAAAAATAAACACATTTTAAAGCAGCAGCTGTCAAGTCAATGAACAATTGATGTTTCCATTAACTTCTGAGGAAAATATTAGTTGTAAGGATTTAACATCCTCTGTACTGAAAGTTTAACATAACAGTATTCCATAAGCAGCCTTTTTATTGTATCAGACCATTGCCTGATTTTAATATAATAAAAAGTGTGCATTAATATTAGAAGGCTTTAATTGTATTTATGTTTAGAATTTTGATCCCTTATGGAATTCTTGATTTGTTGGAAGTATCTTCCTACAGATTACGTTTAGCTGACAGAATGTAAACTGGTGGTGAAAGGCAATTGTCTCTGTCCAGCTGCTGCTGCTGTGCCAAGGAGCATCTGTAGTTTTGGTTTAAACCTCAGGCTGCCCCAGACTTGGCCGTTGGTAGCGTCAGGTGAGGCCCAGGAGCTGCCAAAGGGGTTCCTGGATCCCTGTGCTCTCAGTGCCATGGCCTTGCTGTGCTGGAGTCCCGGGAAAATGGAATTCCTGTCTGTCAAGGTCAAGGAGTGTTTCACAACAGAGTATTTTAAGCAGATAGTGAAGAGTAACAAGCTGAGCTTCTCTCCAAATGTGGGTAAAACCAGAGCTGTGAAATGTGGGCCTTTTCCCAGTGTGAAGTGTCTCCAGTTCAGAGGGTTGCTGGAAGGTCCTCGTGGGGTGTGAGATGGTTCTTCCTGGGTTGGGAATGAAAAAGGGAATGACCTTGTGAAGCTTTGTGAAACTTGCTGCTGGTTTCTGGCCTGGAATGAATACTGCTCACTCCTGGGCAGCCCTGAGGGTGCCTGTGAAGACAATGTGACTAATACTGTGCGTGTTTATTTAAAAATGCTTCTTGTCAAAGATGGTAAATGGGCATTGGAACAACGTGGTAATTATAGTGGGCTGCTTGATTGTCTCTTTTTCAGAGTGCCCTTGCCCTGTTTGGGAGGTTATGGTTGGTGCATGTTTGGGACCTCCCTGAACCTTCCTACTTCGAGTAATGATCTTAAAACCTTGAAAGCATCTGGTGTGCTTTGCACGTTGTACAGGTGAGAGCATCCCACCCTGGCTGGGAGCTGTGCTGGCAAAAGCCACCTGTTCACGGCATCTGCCAAAGTTGGGTGCTGCTTTTAAAAAAAGGGTTCACTGTGACTGTTCTCCCCCAGGAGTTGCACTCTTTGGACACCTCCGTGCTCCATTGCTGTTCCCTCAACCAAGTAAGAGTGGTGTGGAAAAACAGCACCCTGGAAGTCAGCTGGCACTGGAGCTGCGTGTGGCTGTGTCAGTGGTGTCCCCGGGCAGGGGAAGGGAGCAGTCACCCACCCCAGGCTGCTGCTTGGTGGTGCCTCAGAAATGAGGTGTGGACACGGGGCCGTGCCACATTTGTGCTTTTCCAGACTCTGGCAGTGCCCAGCGAAGTGCTCAGGTGATCCCTGCCAGCCTTCAGTCTGTCCCAAACCAGCATCTCTTCGGAGAAAGCTGTGAAGGAATAATAAATAAAAGGGATTGGCCGTTAAATAACTGGTGTGCTCGGAGCAGGTGCTGCTGGAGCCGGAGCTCAGCCCGTGCTGTGCCTGCAGAGGGTCCCGGAGCCCCCCTG
>VZTX01008843.1:0-31285 GCA_013400915.1 Pardalotus punctatus | reverse complement strand
CCTGAGCCCCCCTGTGCCCGCAGAGGGTCCCTGAGCCCCCCTGTGCCCGCAGAGGGTCCCTGAGCCCCCCTGAGCTGCCCTGTCCCCCCTGTCCCCACTGCCCGTGCTTCCCGGGGCTGTGCAGCCCCAGCTGCCGGGCTCGGCCGCCGGGACGGCAGAGGGAGAAGCAGATAGTGAAGAGTATGGGCTGCAGCTGCTGCTCGGGTGAGTGGTGTGTCCTTGTGTGGGAACCGCTTTTCAGATTTATCCGGGATCCATTTCAGGTTGAAAAGCCTCTGTATCGTGGCTGTCTCACTGTACAGCCATTAACTTGCTGGGGGAGCAGCAGCACCGCAGTGAGACCTTAACTGTTAATAAAGACTAATGGTTGTTTGCTTCTTGGTGTGTTGGAATCAAGCTCTGTGTGTGTACGTAGGGAGTATGTGCTTGAACGTGCCCTTTCTGCTCTCTTACAACTCCAGGCAGTGCTTTATACTCACACCTTAAGTTTCTCCCACTGTCATAGTAGTTATTTTTAAGCCAGGGAGTGTCACCAGCCGCTCTGTGAGACCCCTGTGTGTGTGGCTCATCCAGCATGGGCCAAGGACAGGCAGCAGGAGGAGCGGCTGTGACCTCAGCCCTGGGCAGACACTGGCCGAGGGCTGCTCCAGGGGTTCTATCCCAGAGCCCTGACCCCAGAGCTGCCCTGGGCAGACACTGGCCGAGGGCTGCTCCAGGGGTTCTATCCCAGAGCCCTGACCCCAGAGCTGCCCTGGGCAGACACTGGCCGAGGGCTGCTCCGGGGGTTCTATCCCAGAGCCCTGACCCCAGAGCTGCCCTGGCCCTGCGGGGTGGCTGCAAGCAGAGGAACAGCGCTGAGCCCTGTGGGACCCAGCCCCGCTGGGATGAGCAGCGGGTTTGTGCTGGCTTCTTTGCCAGGCGCTTTGCAGAGCACTGCCCGCGCTGTGGGAGCTGTCTGTGGCTTACCTTGGAGTTTGTGGGAACTGGCCATTCAGCATCTGAGGTCGGTGCTTTGCCTACAGGACAGTGTTTCCTGCACCAAGGACAGCACAGTGGGTTCAACGTCTTTTCAAGCTGGCACTGACGTGCCCTGCAACAAGGGAGTTCCAGTTCAGCAGGTACCTGTAAATATGTCTGCATCACGCTTCACCTACCTTGAGCTGAAAGAAGCTGAAGAGAAATTGATAATCTTAATATCTAAACTTTTTTACTTACTGTTTTGTATTTGAGAAGGCTTTTCTGATGGCTAAGGGTTTTCCTAAGTCAGTGGAATTGCCATGTTGCATTAATCTTTGGCTAATATGCTCTCCCAACCCTTGCTAACCTGACTGCTGACTGAGATTCAGGTCCCTTAATAGCTCCTCATTTTCCCTGGTCATGCTGTAGCAGATTGCTGGAGAATGTGCTGAAGCCTTCGAAGAGCCCCAGTAAAGGCAAATTTAATTTAGGCACATGCTTAAGTGCTTTGTTGGACCAGAGCCAGCACACTCAGCCTCTGCTAGGAAAGAGGCTTTTTTAGCCCTTGTTGAGCATCTTCTTCCTTGTCCTCCCTTCTTGGTGCTACATCCCTGGTGCTTGTGTTTTTACATTTTCCCTGATGTCTCCCACATTTGTTGTCACAAAAATGTAAAGAGCAGAAGATGACGTGGAAGATAAAGGAGATAAGGTGGATGCTCATCTTTTTATATCTGTCAAGCATTTTGTCACCTTTTTTGCATCCTTATCTCCTTTTAAATAAAGCCTACAAAGGGTTTTCAGAAATGTGGGTCCTGTCCTAATTTTGTGCCTCTTGAGCCAGGTTGTTGGTGGCTTTGCCCTGACATGTCTAGAAAGCCCTGCAGAGCCTTGATGGGTGATAGGAGGGGAGAGTAAATGTCAAATGGTCTAAAAGTCTCTTCCCCTTCTCTATTGTGCAACATCTCTTCTTTTATGTTGTCTTTGTTATCTTTCCACTTGCCAAAGGATGTTTCAGATAGCCAAAGCTGAAGATTCTTTGGGAGGAAAAAACCAACCCAGCAGGAGTTTTGGAAAGAAAAGAGATACAAACTTTTGAGCCATCTTCATCAGAAGCAATGAGGCCATTTTGCCTCCTCCTCGCTCTGCTTTAAAACCACGTGTTTCTAATTGCCTTGATCGTGGTCAGCAGATCTACAGAGAAGAGGATTTTTGTTTGCCTGGTGCTGGAGACTTTCTGGGACTGATTTGCTGGTAGTAAGTGAGGCAGAGGGAAGAGAAGCCGAGAGGAGGCTGGAGCTGCCCCAGTCCTGGGCACACGGGCTGGGGCAGAGAGGTGGAGAAGTGCCTGGTTCTGTGAGCTGCCTGCGAGCTCCTGTGTGTCCCCTCGAGACAGGGGGAGCACACACAGTCCACACCTTCAGGAGTGTTCCTGGAAAGCAGTGGTAGTGTCTAATTGCAGCTCGGTGCAGTCATTCTGGATGCTGTAGGTGGGGTCTGTACGTGTCAGCCCGGACTGAGGAGCAGCACTGAGGATCTCAGCAAGGATCTGCCAAACTTCTGTCCCTCCGAAGAGACCTCTTAAATCCCTGGGCTACCAGATTAGATGCTGTCCAAGGTTAGCGGCCAGATGTGTCTCAGCTGTTTGGACGGGTTTCCAGCTGAGGCCAAGGGAGTGGCTATCCAACATGTACGTATTAATATAAACATTTTAGAGGCCTTGCCTTGAGTGAGCCATTAAAAACTTCCCACGATCCTGTGAGCGGTGCTGCTTCCTTGGAGAGCATCAGTATTTTGTATCTCGCACTTGAGTATCCTGAGCGGGTCAGGCTCGGCTGCCACCTGCTCGCACAGCGCTGGGGCCTCCCCCTTGCTTTAGTGGCGCCAGAGCAGTGTGGTCCCTGGAATTTGATTATTTGTGTTAGCAGATAATTTAGGCCAGAAGGCTGAGAGTGTTCCCTTCCTTCCCTGGATGTCGTCATGCTTCCCAGCAAAACACAGTCCCAGGTCCTGTGTCCCTTCCCCTCCCCTTGCCCCAAAAGTACAACAAAAACTCTTTCAATGTCTCTACTTGTAAAGGGTCACTGTCCACTCATTTTAAGCTTGGTGTGTGCAGGCCTGCCAGAAGGGGAGGATTTCATTACCTCCACCATGCAGAGCCATGTTTTAAATCATTACATGCATTAAAAAAAAAGCAGAGTTGGTTTTTGATACGTGGTTCTTCTAAAATATTCCTAATGTCACCCATGAGCTTTGGTGTTCAAACATGAGTGACAAGAAATGACTCCCTCTGGTCTCCCGCTGCCATGAAACAAGACCCTTCTAACACTTTCCATCGTTTTTATCAGATTTTAGTGCCTTGGTTCCCCCAGACCTGGCTGTGGGAACTGCCTGGGGTGTGGAGCGGGAAATCTCCCCGTGATGTTTTTAATGAGATTATCGGATCAGCTGGGACAGCAGCCGTGCTGACATGTGCCTTGGCTCGTGCCATCTCTTGCCTGAGAGTCTCAGCTGTCCCACCCTCAGCAAGCCCTGGGCTGGCACTTGACTGGTGTCTTCCCATAGCAGAGCCCAGAGATCTGACTTTGGGGAACAATTGCGACTTTTAATTCCACAAGCACTGCTTTTGGTGTTGTGTACAATAACACCTGTGTTCTTGATGTGTCCTGGTGTGAACGAGAGCAGGGTGCAGCTTCTCTGCTTGGTTTTAAATGATTTTTAAGAATGTCAGGTAGTTGAGATGCTCTGAAGGGAGTGGTGTGATGGTTTTTCCCAAGTGTTCAGCCCCCAGAGTGCCCCTGGCTGGGCTCTATCCGTGTTTGCAGCTCCCACAGTTCAGTCATAACCAAGAGCTCATATCCCTTGGTGGGAGTGAGTATGTGCCAGCATGGGTTCCAGTCAGGGCCCAGGAGCCATCAAACCTGGGGCTGGGTGTTGGATCTGTTCCTCTTTCCATTCCCCACAGCTTGGCATCCCCAGCTGAGAAAGGGATGCAGTTTGGTTGAAAAGAAAAATGAGAAGTTATTTTTCCCTCTCTCCAGCACAAAGGCATTCCTGCGAGCAGGAATTGTCAGCCCTCGATGATGGGATGGGTGTTTTCAATCATTTCATTTCCTTGTATTTCTTGCTCATTTTTTACCCATTTCGATTTATTTTTAATGGCCCTGACACCCTTGTTTATAATAATAAACAGCAAACGTGTGGACACAATGAGTCTGTTTCAGGTTCAAGTGTTTTTAATAACCTTGCAGCGAGAAATAGACCCGAGCCCAGATCTGGAGAAACCCGATGAAGACTCTCTGCTGCTGCAGTGAAATCCGATTTCGGAGTGGCTGCTGTGCAAACAGCCCGGACAGCGACCGCCGCGCCGCTCTGACTCCCGGCCAGGCCTTGCAGACAACACTCCCCTTTGTATCGCTCCAAACCCTGACTCCCAAGCAGTGTTCTTGTCTTCCAGACATGACCTGATTTAAGCAAAGACACGGGGGTAGGTATAGATGTTTTTTTATTATCATTATTTATCGGTGCCTCTGCAGCCCATCCGGAGCAGGGCTGGGTAATTCCCATCTGGGATGTGGCAGCAGTGCAAGGCAAAGGGAAAAAGTGATGATCAGCATTGTGAGGCCTCGTGCTGTTTAATTAAGTAAAACCTTATTTGCTATTTTCAGTGATGTAACAGCTTCGAGGGAGTCGTTGGTGGCCAAGAAAAATACCCGGGTGGGCTGCGCGTGCCTCGGGTGCCCAGCAGAAGTCCGGGGATGGCTGCTGGGAAAACACTGCCCGGGCTGGGAGGTGGGGGTCAGCCTTTTGGGAAAAGCAGGGCTCGATTCTGGAGAGCCCAGGATGGTGACACTGCCCCGGGGACCCTGGGCAGGGCTCCGAGGGGCAGCGCAGGGCCGGGGCTGAGGGTCACACCAGGAGCGCGGGGAGCTGGGACGGGCACCTCCAGTGCCACGGCTGCCAGAGAGGGGTCAGCTCCCTGCAGGGAGGCCTGCTGTGCCACCGGGGTGGGAAGGGAAGGGTGCCCGTGGATCTGGGGCCCTGCTGTGCTGGGGATTGCCTGTAAATTGTCACAGTCCTCGTTCGCAGACATGGAGCCGGTCCAGGAACTCCCCGGCCAGGAGCGCCCCGAGCCGTGCCCGTCCTCAGCCGGGCTGCGAGCTGGGAATGCTCTCCCTGCCCCTCTGCAGCCTTGTCCCAAGACCGAGCTCAGCCCTTTGTCTTTACAGGGTCTTCTGCCCTATTTATCTTCCCCGAATGTCATCTCCCCTCCCCGCTCCATGCAACACCCCCCGAAAAATAATAAATGGCGGCAGGCTCTGTAAACAGAGCCTATCTCCAGAGCTGTTTGAAATGTAGACAGGCTCAAGTGAATTAGTTCAGCGAGGACTTAATTGCTGTCCTGTCTGTCAGCGTGCGGCGCTGAGGGTTCGCAGGGGAGGCCGAGGCAGGGAGATGGATGGGGTCCTGCGCCGGGGTGGCAGCCGGGGTCACTGCTCCAGGAACCACGTCCCGGCGTGACCCCCGCGCAGATAAGCGGGCTCTGCGCCGTCCCCATCGCTGTGTCCTGCTGCTCTGACCCTTCCTGGCCTTCCCCAAATCCAGCCTGGAATGAAAACGGTGGGAGAAAGGCCTGGATTGGTAAAAATGATCTGTTGTCCAGGCCTTGTGCCAGCCTTTTTGGGGCTCAGGGCTGCTGGTCTCCACGGATTGTGCGGAGAGCAGGGCAGTGGTGACTGCTGGTGGCAGTGTCATGTGTCTCCAAAGCATGAGGCACTCCAGGGATGTCTCCATCCCAGGCAGGAGAAATTCCTTCAGTCGTGTGTGAGAGGAGCAAGATATTCATTCCCTGTCCCCCCCGGGCCGCAGCAGAGCTGTAACCCTCGTGCTTTGCTGCTTCCCTCTGCTGTGCCGAACAATCCCGACCCCCAGGCAGATCGCAGCGCTGCCGGAGCCAGCTGCAGCCCTTTCACACGCTGCTGGAGTCAGCACGGCACAGCTGGCGGGCGAAGGCTCTGCAGAAGAGCCGTGGGTACCCATCGCTGCCACAGCACGAGGCTGGCGGGGCAGGGAGGCAGGAGATGCCCCAGGAGGGTGCAAGGGCCCCGCAGTGGGGCGGCAGCACCCTGGGGTGGGGGTGAACGGGGTGTGAGCGCAGAGCGTGGCGGGGGCAGCCGTCAGCAGCGCGTCTGGCCGGGCTCTTCCCCACCTCCCCGGTAATTAAACGGCAGCCTCTGATGCATGTGGAAAAGGAAGGAGAGAAAGAAAAAAGGATCTGCAATCCCAAGCCCTTAGATTACTGTTTACCCCCTCGAGGAGCACAGAAGTATATTGTCCATTTAATAGAAGCCTATAAATCACTGAAAAACATTTATAAAATAATTGAAGGTAATGGGAACCATTTGTTTAAATAACATCACATTCATGCCCCAGAGGTGCAATAAAAGTTAGATTAATTGATAGGATTTTATATCTCACTGTGAAAAACTGAGTCACATTCTAGACACCGACAGTTTGGGAAAGTTGCAAATTCATCAGGCACCCAGCTACTATCAAAATAGTCTCTTCCATGTGAAGAGGCACATTTATATGACCCTGAAGGGTTTTGGGATGAGAACTATTTACTTAAACTGTGATGTGAACTAGCCAGTGTGAGATCCTGACCCAGATTGGAGTTTTTTCCTTCCTCTTCTATCTGCTGTTGCATTTTTTTCCCATTATGATAAAAAGCAAATAAATATCTCTAAACCAGAGGCTCATTCCTAATCTGGGGCTATAGTGTCCTGTGTCCATCTGTGCCCATGGGAATGGCACCTCAGAGGCATCAAGCGAGGAGGCTGGAGCAGGGATGCAGGGCTGGGGCCAAGCCCCCATCCTGGGCTGCTCCCCCCAAAGCTTGCCCAGTGCCTGGCAGCCCCAGCTCGGTGCAGGGCTTGCTCTTCTCGGCCTCCTCTCTGCTGCCAGCCCGGGCCAGCAGCAAGCTGTTCTCAGGTTATGAGCCATGTGACCCTCCCCTTTTCCCTCTGTTCTGTGGTTTATCTGCTGAAAGGGCAGAAAAGTGGAACGGAGCAGGGGTTTCCTCAGAAGGGCAGTTGGTGGCACCGGGAGCTGTGGGCAGGGACTCCCCAGCCCTGCCGCTGCTTCTGCCTCCCCGGGGCTCCCTCACTGCCCGCACTCTGCTCTGGTTTTGCCTGGTTTTCCCCAAGCTCCATTTTCACTTCTTTCCCCTCCTTCCATCAACTCTTGTGTGCCTGAGAGTGAGGCCAAAGTGAGCCTGGATTCTGCCAGGAGAGGCTGTGGCACTGTCACCCCCGGGTCACCCCATGGTCCTGCAGCCCTGGGGCTCCTGGTGCTGGCACAGGGACACTGTGCTGCTCAAAACCCTTCAGGACTCGTCTGTTCAATGGCTCGGTCAGCCTGCGTGTGGAGGTGCTCCCACAGCACAGGTGTCCCCAAATGCAGCCCCTCAGGGTGGGTGGCACACTGGGGACCCACCTTGCTGGGATCCCAAGCAAAAGCCCGTCCCCGGGGAAGGAGCGGCTCCCAGCCTTCCTCGGCAGCGCCGCCGAGCCCAGGCTTCGCATCGGCTTTTGATAAAGGCGCCCTGTCAGACAAGGGCTGAATAAATCATGATGTGTTACCAAGACGCATTACAGCTTTTAAAACAACCACCATGGCATTCTACCCCACGGACTGATGAGTCTGGGGATGCCAGATCCCTGGCGCTCCGCAGCCTTGCTGGAGCCAGCTCACATCTGGAGTGCAGTAAACGTACCCAGAAGCAAGAAAGCAGCTCTGTAAGGGTCAGGAGTACAGAGAGCGGCTGCTGACTCCAGGCGCCACCCCAAAACCCACATGCATTTCCTTGTGTAAACACATGTGGCCAAAAGGCAGCCATGGTCACCTTTCTCCAACGTGAGCCCTATAAAACCGCCAGCAAAGTGAGGAACAATGTCACTATTATTGTTTTAGAGGAATTCCTCCGAAGCAGAAAAGCATAGCCGGGCTGCCGACAAGGGTGTCTTTAAAAGCAGGGCTGACAATTGACTCCAGAGCTGAGAGGAGGGAAAAAATTCCCCCAGGGTTGATCATTTGCAGTTGTTGGGGGCTTCCAGAGCCGCCTGATAACCTGCTGCGTCCTGCTGCCGGAGGCACAGCTGGGCACACAGAGCCCTGACACACTCATCACCCCAGTGGGGCCGGTGCCAAGACCGTCCACCCCAGGGATGGGGTCTTTGGGGCCAGCCCCGGGGAAACTCAGGGTGTTGGGTTTGGATGCTGGTGGAAAGCATCCATAGAGCCCCTTCTGTCTGAGCAGTGTGCAGCGAATTGACTCACTGAGAGCCAAGCAACTGCTCCCAGATTGTCCTGGGTTTATTGCCAGGACAATAGGATTTCTCCCTCCACCCGCTATCAGCTGCATCTGCAACCCTGCTGATGCAATCAGAAGTGGCATCTTTGGGGCCGAGAGCTCACTGTAGCTGGAAAAGAAAGCCACGGGTGCCTTCACAAGGGGGCTGACCAGGGCAAATATTTGGGGTCTGGGCCTGCTTTCTCTTGGGGGGTCCATGGATGGAGACCTTAGAGCTGCTTCTCCTTGGGGATTTATTGCCTGTCTGTAAAACCAGACATGGGCTGCCAGAAGCAGTGATAACCTGGAGCCAGATCCCGCTGGTAAATGGGGAACCACAGCCTGGAGCTGCCCCGGCTGCAGCTTGTGGGCGCTGAGCGCAGACCCATTGGCCCTGCCCACGAGGGCTCCTGCCAGCAGGGATGTCACCCCCTGTCCAGAGCCCCAGCTGAACAGGGCTCCAGCACCAGGGGGTCTGTGAGTCCCTGCGGGGGTCCAGGGCGAGAGGGTTTTGGGGACAGGATGGAGAAAGGGCTGTGAATACGTAGGGCGGTGCACATAGGATGAGTCTCCAGGCTTAACACCTGATTGGGATGACCTTGCTCCTGGATCAGGGCCATCCTCCAGTGGCCACAGATGAACATTTGAATTTCACTGATAAGTCCATCAAATAGTTGAGTGTGTTAGAGGCTGTATGAATGCACTGCAGAAAGTTTCTCCAGTGAGTCAGGGTCCCAAAACCTTTCTTTGGGGAGCTTATCTTATCAGGCAGGGATGCAGCGCTCCCGAGGAAACGGGGCCAGCTCAGCCTGAGTAATGAGGCTCTGAGCAAGAGCATTGCAAAACTAAAGGTGCTTTTAAAAAAGTCTGACATGGCAGACAGAAAGGTGAGCAGAGAGGAAGAGGAGGCTTAGTCACGTTGGCCATAACCCAACACCGTGGTGCTTCTCCAGGGCAGGGTCTTTAATGTCCTTCCTAAGACAAAGCTGTACATCTGCCTTCCCCCTTTCCCTGTGAGAGAACCTGGGGGCTGTTCCCAGCCAAATCCGCTCCTTAATTCCCTCCATCAGGGGCTGGGGCCAGCGAGAGGGATTGTGCCGGCATCATCCCGAGGAGCCGGGAAGCCCCGTTCCCCCGTGGGCCACGGAACGGGGGGCGTGCTGGGGCTGGGGTCCCTGAGCCGCGGCCACCCCGGGCTCCCGGGGACGCCCCCAGCCCAGGCAGCACCGCCTGTGCCCTCCCGGAGGCGGCCGTGGGAGGATGAGCTGTCGGGAGGCACCGAGACAAGCAGCGAGTTTGATCCCGAGTGAAAACAAACCATCGTCCCAGCGAGCGAGCTCCCTCCCTCCGGAGCCGAGCCCGAGCCCGAGCCGAGCCTGAAAAGCCCCTGCGGTCCTTCGGGTCCCCTCACCACCAGGAGCCAGGCGGGTGGGGAGCCAAAAGCCCGTGTAAATAACATGCAAGTACTGGCTAAAGTTTTAAACCGGCTCTAATTCCTGGGAAAGAGTAGTATCAGTGTCTGGGGAATAAATATCCAAAATTGTCCCCAAAAGGAGGAATAATAGTGCACAAGGATGATGCCTTCCTTGCTCCTCCTTTCTCCCTGGGCTGATGGAGATCATGAATTTCCATCTACTTGGGAAATTCTTCCCAGGGTAAGTGCCAGCATTAAATTAAAACCTCCTTGGAGCCTTCCCCGAAAAGCCAGTGTGTCCCAGCCGACACCGGAGTGTGGCCATGTGCGGAGGGGCGCCTTCGGGAGTGCCTTGTGTACGGTCCCTAAAAGCGCCTGTTGGACACAATTCCAGGGGCATGGGAAGCCTCCAAACTGCAGGAAGCCTTTGGCAGCCTCCTGCAATGCCCACGTAGCCCAAGCCAGCCATGTGCCCCAGGACTGCCTTCAGCTGCTTTCCCGGTGCTGGGAGAGCTTCCCCCCGGGGTGCCTGCTGCTGAGACCCAGGTCATGCTCTGCCCGACGGGGATGCGATTTTGGGAAGCGTCCGAGACCAAGTCACAGGGAGCTGTGCTGAGGGCACAGCCTAGCTCCCCCGCCTGTCTCTTCCTGAGCAGCCTGGGCAGCCCCAGACCCTCGCCACGCTGGAAGACAAGTGCAGAGGAGCTGAGGACCAGCTCTAGGGGACAGACACCCTCCAGCTCTTGGTCCTGTCCCCAGCAGCGGCCTGGGGCATGGCCCTGTTGTGTCACCCCCTCTGCACACTCCCAGGATCCCAGCCCGCCTCTCTTTGTAGTGCTATTTTTAAAACACCAAAGGAGAACTCCCACCTCTGTCTGCTGGAAATGTGGTGTGTCCCCCGCAGCCAAGAGCCCTGCTCATTTTCAAACCTGCCGGAGTTAGCCTTAGATATAAAACCAAACAAGCAAACTGAAAGGGGCTTGTTGTGTAAAAAAGTTCCTCCGAATTAGTTATATCTGGCTTGTGATCCCTTTTTGATTGAATACTTAATAGCAGCCAGGTGCAGGCAATACGGGACGCTCGCCCGCGCCTCTGGAAGCAGCCTGGGAACGCCGGGCGGTGGGGCAGCCCACGGGTGGCTCGGTGTGTGGGCTGCTCCTGCCCTTCCTCTGCCTCCCTGCTTATCCACAGGGATCCCGGCCTTTGTTTCCTTCCCTCGGCGCTGAACCAGCGCAGGAGATGCACACACGTGCATCTATAGGATCTGTGTGTGTGTGTGTGTGTGTGTGCACAAACACAGAGCTCTGGGTGTCCGGTGTGCAGGAGCACGGACATGGCATGGACCTGGATCTGGACACAGGCACGGACACAGGCACGGACGCAGACATGGACCTGGATCTGGACACAGGCACGGACACAGGCACGGACGCAGACATGGACCTGGATCTGGACACAGGCACGGACACAGGCAGTGACACAGGCATGGACACGCATGGACACAGGCACGGACAGAAGCACAGACACGGACACGGACATGGATCTGGACACGCACGGACACAGGCACGGACACAGACATGGACACAGGCACGGACACAGGCACTGACACAGGCATGGACACGCATGGACACAGGCACGGACAGAAGCACAGACACGGACACGGACACGGACACGGACACTGACACGGACACGGACACGGACACGGACCCAGCAGGGCTGGGACTGCAGTGGGCCGGTTCCGTGTGTGCAGCACACGTGTGTGCAGTGTGTGTGAACACGTTCTGTGGGCAGCAGACACCCCCTGTGCCCTCGCAGCACAGCCAAGGGGCAGGAGCCCTGCTGGCTCCTGGCACTCCCACAGCAGGATGTTCACGTGGCGTCCAAGACATTTTTCCATCCTGGCACTTCCAAACACGTCTGCGGGTGTTTGAGCCCATCCCCATCCCCCAGGACGTGTGTGTGCAGTTTTACTGCATTAATTTTAGAAACATGCTGCCTGCATAGACGATAATAAAAAGTGGATGCCAGGGAAAGAGACTGTCCAGAAACGACCAAGTGAAAACATTGCTCTTCTGGAGTGTGACATGTCCCTGGGAGCACAGGGCCCAGGTGGGAGTGCTCCTGAAGGCTGGAATATTTACATGATGTGCCCAGTTCTGGGTCAGGGCCCAGCAGTGCTGTGGTGCTCACTGGCCCTTGGTCCCTGTCCCCACGCCAGACTGCGGGAGCAGCGCTGCCAGGCAGCTGAAGATGCCTGAACTGCTCCTGGCTTGGTGTGGCCTTGGGGTCCTTTTCTACACAATGTCCCTATTGCAAATAATTTTTTTTTCCCTTCCCTCTCACCTTCATTTCTTTCTCCCAAGTGATGTAATTTCCACCCAACACTGCTCTGGAGAAAGATCTACAGCAAATTCCTCTAGTGCTGTCTGTAGCCTGCCTGGTTACAGAACTTCCAAATCCTCCAAAGAAACCCAATGATTTTATACAAACAACTTCCTTATGCCCAAAAATACAGCATTTGCCAGAGCTCTTTCTGGGTGTCAGCATCCAGGAAGATGTCAGTGCCAACAGGAGAAGGAATTGTTACAGGTGCCTGGCGTCCTGGGCAAACACGCTGTGCCCTGCAGAGCTGTGGCCCAAGGCGAGCCGAAGCCACAATTCCCTGGGCTCCAGGGCTCTGGACTGAGGGGCTGGGGGGGGAGTTTTGCCACCATCTGCAAGCAGTGGAGGCCAGGCAAGGGCTGGGCTGGCACCAGCAGGTGAGGTGTCCGCTGGCCAAAAAGCATCTGGACAAAATTAACCTGTCAGGACATTTGGAATGCACTCGCTCATGTCCAGTGCCCTGGCCTGGATCTGCCCTTGGCATCATGCAGTGACAGTGCTCAGACCAGGCTTCCTCCGTCACTGAAACACAACTCGTTTTCCACCTGCAAATAGGGCTGAAAACACCTTCAAGCTATGGAAAGAGAGGTAAGATCCAAGTGGAAAAGATGCCGTGCCAGAGCCAAGTCGTTCCTTATTATCCCAAGATTTCAGGTGTGTGCAAAGGGCTGCAGAGGAAAATCAGCCTAAGGTCTGTTCCTTCTCCTGGAGGGGAAGTGTTTGTAGGATTAGGGCATATTTAGACATGGCAGAAACAGGATTCCTAAACAAAGGGCTGGGGGAGGTGAGTCCCTGCGCTGCAGCCACCACTCCCACCACACAGAGGGTTTCCAGATTCGCTGCCTACCTGCCTGCGGGAGTAAAACTGTCCAGACCCACTGCCCAGCACTCCAAACTTCCATTTTAGGAGCTGGTGGAAACAGGGTGAGGCCTTTCTAATCCCCTGCTTTCTTGGCCAAGCAGGAGAGGTGGGCTGGGAACAGACTGCTGCCTGCTCCGGGCACGACTCACCCCGGCCCCGCTGGCACATCCAGTGCCACAGTAACGAACCCGGTCCTGATTCCTTCCCCCCAGGATCCTTCGCCTGCCAGGGTTTTGTGTTGGTCATGGGATGGAGCCTCTTCTCCATGAACAGCCATGGAATAGATTGGACTTAAATACAAAGTCGCAGCACGGCAGGCCATTGATACAGATTCACTTTGGGATTGTGCAATTAGCAGAGGGGCGCATGCAACCCTTGGAGTTGGTGTGCAGGAGTAAATTCCTTCCTATGGAAGGAATCAGGGCAGGCTGAAGAAAGGTGTCAGAGCCAGCTGTCTCACAGTGACAGGGCTGGGCCAGTTAAGGTTTGGCCTGAGTTCAGGAAATAAAGGTGTGGGGTGCCAAATTGATGCTACGGAGTGAGGAAGGGATGCTGCTGAGGATTTGGGATGTGGGCAGTGGAGAGAGCTGCACCACAGGCACAGAGGGGATGGTGGGCCACCTCCCCTTAGCTGTGTGAAAGCTCCCTCTGAGCAGAGCCCTTGGAACTCCCGTCCTGGCTCTGGGTGTGCTCAGCTCAGCCCCATGCACGTGCAGGGCTGCAGCGTGCATGGGGCGAGGCACAGATGCAGGGAGGGTCTTGTGCTCGGCTTGGCTTGCAGGGCTGCACATGCAACTTTTTCATTTACGCCCACAACCAGTTTACAACCTCTGGCCAAAGCTTCATCCCCTGTATGGGAAGGCTTGGCCTGTGGAGACACATTAGCACGAAGGCGAGTGGGAAATATGAAAGAGCTCTCTATGTGAGAGCAGCTCCATCCGCTGCCAGTGCACAGCCGTGGTTTTTCCATCGTTTCGGCTCGGAGATGTCTCTGTGCCACGAGTTCTGCCTGGGCTGCCCTGAGCGCTGCCTGTGGCTGGGCAGATGTGCCCTGGAGAGCCAGTGGTGCTCCCATTGCTGCAGGGGGATGGCGAGGGAGGGACGGGGGGCATTGGAGCTGCCACGGCCGTGCTCCTGTGCAAAGGCAGAGCTGGGATCTGTGCTGTTTGGTTTTTCAGCCCTGGGGCTCTGGGCATCCATTCGGAACTGCTGCCACCTTGCTCAGCTGGAGGGGATGGAGCTGGCCCTGCTCTGAGTGGTCCTGGTAGATTGGCAGTGTCAGGAAAGTCGGGGGGACCCTGGCCACCCACGGGGCACCTTGGGACACAGGGTTCCCTCTTGGCCCTGGAAATGTGAGGTGCAGGCAGCCTGCTGCCACAATGCCCAGTTGGCACTAGATTTCCTTGGGAGCTAATGGAAAAGATAAAAACATGCATCTTGCTGTAAAACTCAGAAGGACAAAGTGGAGGGGTAGGGCGGGGAATGAAAGAGCCTGCTGGTGTGGAACTGCTCTGCTGCCTCTGGCAGCCCTCGGGAGGATGGAGGAAAATTCTCCAGCTACAGAACTGCCGAGTGCTGGGAAGCCTGGCAGTGGCTCTGCCGGTGGTGAGCAGGGATCCAGCCCGGTCCTGGCCCTGGCCTGGCTTCACCAGCCCAGGCAGATGCTGCTCTCACACATGCAGTGAAGGTGTGGGGCCTCAGCTCACAGCCCAGCACTGCTCCCGTCCCTGCCCCTGCAAAATTTAATTGTTTTCTGCAAAGAAAAAATCATTTGGGGACTAGATGGAAAAAGGAGATAGCGTCAGGCAGTCATGGCCTGTTCTCCACCTGTTGTTATTTTGGTCTGGCCCAATCAACCTGCTAGCCAGGCTGGAGCCAGAGACCATCTGGAAAAACTGCCGTGTTTATAAAACTGACATGGAGCAGCACCCCAGGGCCCTGACCTCCCACACAAATCTGGAAATGATTAAAATGGCCCTGGCTGCCTTCGCAGTGCAGAGCTGCCTGCCGAGAGCAGCCCACCGGCTGCATTTGGAGTTCTCATCAGCGGGGCTGGGAACGCGCGTTCTCCCCCCGGAGCCCCGCGGGCCGGCAGTCGGGGGATGCTCTGGGGGAATGTGCCAGTCCAGCTCATCCTCCTGCACCTCTCCCTGCTCAGAGCTGCCTTGCTCTTCAGTCCCTCCATCTGCTGCGCTCTCTGCTCTCATGGCTGGCTGGAATGAAAACGTGCAGTAGCATCAGTGACTGATTTCGGTGGGACGAGCCTCGGTGCCAAAGGCAGCGAGTGTGAGCCCTGGTGAACTGGCTGTGAGCTTCTTGAGCTCCTTCTGCGGGCAATGAACGACTGCACGGCTCCGAGGCACTGCTGCCGGACTGGTGCCACGTTCAGCCCTTCCTCGGGAGCAGAAAGGTTCTGGCAGGACTTTGAGTTGGGCTCCAGGTTTGGAAAAACACTCCCAAAAGGCTGCTGCCCTTCCCTCTGCGCTGCTCTCAGACCTCCCACCTCTGGGATCTCGCTTATCAAAGCAGCCCTGTGTCCTCTGGGTAGCAAAGGGTGAGCAACACCACGGCCCAAATTCAAGCCACATTGGACCTTGCTGACCTGCCCTGGCCAGGGGACATGTGGCTGTTCTCAGCCTTGCCTCGCCTGCTGGGCAGCAGCTTAATTAGAGAGGTGTGAATAATGAATTATCCGTGCCTCTGCGTCATCCATGGAAAATTCAAATTAACCTGCTTTTCTGTTACAAGACGTCAGCAAACTATCTGCCAAGGGAGAGCAGGGGGAGAGCGAAAAGCCAGCCTGTGTCTTGGTGGGGATGAGGGCAGGGTGGAGGTGACGCTGCAGCCCTGAGCCTGCTGGGCTGTGCGGGAAAGGGATGCCCGGCCCCGCAGGGTGAGAGCAGGGCTGGAGCTGCCAGGCTGTGGGATGGATGCTCCCCACTCCCACCTCACTCCCCAGCAGCAGGCCAGTGGCTGGGTGGGCACAGCGGTGAGTACAGCCATGGCCACCAGCTGGAGGGGTAGGCAAGTCCTTCTTCATGGGGTGCCACCCCTGGGCCCCCTCCAGCTCCCACCGGAGCAGGTGAAGCCCTGTCCTGGCACAGGGGAAAAGCCAGGTCCTGCTGGGGTAGGGGGCAGCTGCCAGCCGGATACAGATGGGGAGTGAGGGCAGGGAGAGCCCCATCCACGGCCCCATGGCACAAGTGGGGTGGTCACAGCTCCTTCTTGCAAACAGGGCTGCTGGGACTGATAGCAAGGGCTTTGGTAAACACTTGCTTCACCCCAGCACAAGGGGACCTAATCCCTGGAAGGGCCCTGGCCTTGGGCCTGGAGGAGCCCTTTAGGCTGTGTTTGTCTTCATCCCAACCCAGGTTTATCCGTTTGGCCGCCTAAGCCCCAGCCCTGAGTTTGCTGCTGCCGCTATTGTTCCCCGTGTTATCAGGGGAGGACGATGGGGACAGGGATGGGAGCATGAGGGGCTGGTCAGGCTGCAGAGCGTGGCTGGGGACAGCCAGGAGCTTGACCTTGGTGCAGCCCCTGCTGGGAACAGCTGGGCAGGATGTTCTGGGCAACGTCTGTCCTTCCCTCCGGGTGCAGCCCTGACCTGGCTGTGAGGGCAGCAGCTCCTTCCCTCCTCTCCCACCTGCCCGTGGAGCTGCTTGTCCTGCTCGGGCAGGGATGCTGGGAAAAACACAGTTCCCGCACCTCCTCCCAAAGCAGGCAGGGGTTTTGATGAAAAAATGTGTAAAAATCTTCAGCCTGTATTTCAGATGCTTTAACTGACTGCTGATATCAAGGGGCAGCCTTGTGCTGCTGCTGGGGATGAAGGCTTTGAAACAGGCAGAAAATAGACCGACCACATCTTTGTCCAGGGCCAGCTCTGCCCACTGGTCTCTCTATCAGATGAGCAGACCCGTATATATTAACCTGGAGCCAAAGTAAGCACATTCTATGTGCTGAAGAAGCTCAGGAAAGTCCATCTCTCCCCCCAGGAAGCTGGAGCCGAAGCCCTGGCTGGAGGAAGCAGTGTGGTCACAGAGCAGCTCCTGGCACAGGCTCGTCTGGGGCATGTGGCTGTGTGTGCCTCAGTTTCCCTGCCTGGAGAGGGGGTGGGACCCTGCCCAGTGGGGTCATCCTGGGCCCCCACCCAGAGCCCTCTGGTTGCCATTGCTCACCTGCCCCACAGGACATGTGCTGTGGGCACCCACCAGCCCTCCCACCTCAGACCCCTCCCCTTGCAGAGATTATTGAATCCCCCCAGTTTGCAGAAGGATGGGCTGCTGGCTGATAGCCCATGTGAGAGGAGGGGGATAACAGCAGGGAGACAAACCCTCCTGCCAGCCCCAGCAGTGCCCAGGGGTCCCGTGGCAGCCCCTGCACACACCCACCTGCAAGGACCACGAGGGACTATCAGCTCCTACTTTATTGTAATCTCTTATAAAATTACAATTAAAACCCATGACACGAATGGATTTTGGGAGTAAATTTCCCTCCAGGGAAGTTCAGTAGCTGGAAACAGGAAAAACCTGTAGCTGATTCAATCACCGGCCGGGGATGATAGGTGACGGCAGTGGGTCTGACCTGGGTTTCTTCTCCCTTGGTACTAAGTGAGCATCACCTGGGCTTTGAGGGGCAGTTCTGGGGTGCTGGGACCCACCTGCCTGGGCAGTCAGAAATGAAACACTTCACCATGAGCATTTCGGTGCTTTTTCCCTGAGGGAGAGTTGAAATGACTCACGCTAATGGGGGTTTTGGTACGAGGTCTGTGCCTGATTTTTTTAAAAAGTTGCAGAGTTTCATTTCCACATGATTGTTTTGGTTATTTTTGCTTCAATTTTTGTATGAAGAACTGTGCTAGATACTTCTGCTTCACATTTTCCATTCAATGTACTAAATACATTGTGAATGCAATACATTACACAGATGTGGTCATTTGGATGGTACAAAATTCAATGTGATACAAATGGCAGTGCAGGACTGAGAAGGAGAGAGCATCCCTGTGGTGCCACATGCAGACCTCATCCCCTCCATCATTCCATTCGCTTGCCAGCCCTGGCCCCGCTCCCCCCACCGTGGGAGCTGAGGTGAATGGAAACAGTGGCGGAGGAGCTTAACGAAGGACAGAGGGGGGAAGTGAAGGGAAGTGACTCGTCTCTGTCACCGTCGGGCTCTGTGTCACCGGAGAAGCCGGGAGGCCACCCGCGTCCGGCCCGGCGAGTGACCGGCACTGCTCGCCCTGTCCAGCTGTGCCTGACCGGCACCCGAATCACCCACGAGAGAAACAACCAGGCAGGGCTGCTGGCCTGGGCTGGACGCTCTCGGTGAGGGGCCGATGGGCAGGACCAGCGCCGGTGCCAGCTTTGGGTTGCACCTTGCGAAGGCTGGGCAGGAGCCAGAGGAAGCTGCGGCAGCTGACAGCCGTGCTGGGAGCGGCAGCGGAAGCCAGGACAGGCCCAGCGCCACGACCTTTCCTCCCTCTGGGAATGTGCTGCCTCAGCAGGAAACGCCTGGGGCTCTCCAGCCTCTCCTGGGGGCTGCTGCTCCCCAGGACCGCTGCCAGCTGCCCTGGGAAGAGGCTCAGAGAAGCCCTGACCAAGAGCATCCTCCACAGGGGCTTTGGAGAACAGGGCTGGCTGTGCATTGCACCCACAGCAACCACACACCCAGCCACCTGATTGCTCACGTGGGTAAGGAAAAAGGGACCTGGAGTGAGCCTGGATGCAGGACAGGACAGCCCACCCCGGGTCAGGCTGCTCTCACAGCCCACCATGGGGATTTCTGCCATCAGAGTCTCATATAGTCTTTTTAAAGTGGTGAATAAGTTGCCTGGGAAATTAGGGCAAACGATGGGAAAAGATGACACTGACTCCTGGTTTCTGTTCTCCATCCGCACTGTGATGCGATTCGGGGGAAAAGCAGCATCCCGCTGAGGGTGCGGAGCTGCCGGCCCCGCCGCAAGCACCTGGGCAGCCCGGGGGGCTGCTCAGCATCCCCCAGCCCCGCCCGCTCCCCAGGGAGCTGTGGACACGGATTACAGGTTGCCAAAAGGACAAATAGCCCGGCTGGACTGGCAGAGCCCAGCGCGGGCAGCGGGAGGTCCTGGGTGTGAATGCTGCCGAGAAAAGCTCGGCCACAGCTGTGGGGGCACAGTACGGAGCGGGGATGGGATCCACACTGTAAAACCTACGTGTCCCCCTCCCAGTAAAAATCAAAATGTTTGCCCAAGGAACAGCCTATGCTCACTCAAAACTCAGCTCGGGCCAGTCCCTAATGGCATCCAGGTTTCCGCGGAGCGTGGCTGGAGGTTGCCAGGATATCAAGCCAGGCTGGGTTCAGTTTATGATGAAACCCTTCAGGTCTGGCGGCTGCGAGCAGCGGCAGAGCACAGGGACTCCAGCACAGCCGCTCCCTTCACTCTCTTCAGCCAAGGATAAACGTGGAAAGGGCTCTCGTTGGCGCAGCCCTGGCGCCAGAGGCAGTTCCATGGCAGCAGGGTCAGCCCCTGGAGGTGAAACACCCGGCGGAGCACCGGCGTAGGAAACAGGGGCCCGTTCCGGTGAGGAAACGGTGCGAATGCTATTTATTTGCAGAGTTTTGTTTTCATTAACTCCAGCATGAGTCAAACCCTTCCTGCCGGCATTCCGCCCGGCACGGTGCCTCCGGCTGGCACGGCTTCGCAGGGTGAAGCTGCGATGGCGTGGGCGCAGGAAGGTGACGATGCGGCCCCGGGGCAGGTGCTGGCCGGCCGCTGGCGAGCTGTGTCCCTGAGCCGGTCCTCGGGGCTTTCCAGGGAGGCTCCGTGAGCTCCGCGCCTGAATCACGGGCTGGCTGGGAAAACAGGAGCGGTAACGGGGGGAGACCGGGAGGTGGGGGAGGGCTGCAGCAGCCCCCCCGGAGGGAGCCGGGGCTGTGCTGGAAACAGCTGCCTGCGGGACGGTTCGTGCTAATTTTAGGGGTGGGATTGGGCGGACGCCCCGGAGCCAAGCTCCTCACGCTTTCGCTGCCGCGGACGGTGCGCAGCGCTGAGTCGGGGCCATCCAGCCCGTATCCTGTCTCCCGCAGCCTGCCGGGAGGGAGGCGAGGGGCGAGGGTAAGAATAGCACGGCCGTGCTTCCCGGCGCCCGGCTCCGTGGCCAGGGATTTCCTGAGCAGGGCGGTGCCCGCGGCTGACCGGGATGCGGCGCCCGCCCGTGCGCCGGCGGCTCCGGGTGCCCGCGCCATCCCCTGCAGCTCCGTGCCAGGGAATCGCGTCTCCTTCTGTGCCCCCCAAAGCGAGGGCTGTGGTGACCGGCTGCAGGTGTCAGTGCCAGCCACTTGGGCTGTAGCCAGAGCGCACGATGGGGCGGGGAGGGGATTCAGAGTGCGCTGCCTTGCGACCATTCCAGCTCCAGAGCGTTTCAGCTCAGAGAAGAGCCCCTTCAGGATGAAGAAACAGGGACATTTAAAACCAGACTGGTGACAGCCATTTCAAACACTGTCAGAAACACACGAAACAGTCTGTTCACTTTGCCCCAGAGATGCTTCAGCATGGGTATAAACAAACCAAAGACAAGTTGGGAGGCTTTTAGTTCTGCAGCTGAGAGATGCAGTGCCCCATGCCCTCGCCCCGTCCTTCCCCTGCACACGCAGGAACACCCGGTAGATATCCTATCCATGGCCCTCCTTCAGAGAGGAGCAACTGCTGCAAACCGCACAGCCCTGCAGAGCAAAGGTCTTTGTGTGAGAAGGAGCCGGTTCCCCACCGCTTCCTCCGCCCTGCTGCCTGTGACCCACCGCGTCCTCCGAGCCCAGAGCTGGCCCAGGCAGGAAACAGGTGGGATAAATATTTGTGCAAACCAGAGTGAAATTTCCCTTGAAGGCCATGCAATGTGTTTCCCTCGCCGCGGTTGTGAATGGGAAGGTAACGGCCAGCACAGCAGCAGGTGCTGCCGCCTTCCTGGGGAAAGTGAACCCCATACTCTTACTTCACCCCAAAGACGGGCTAGGGAAGCTGCTGGGGGGCAGCAAAAACAATCCTGGAAAAATCGAGGCATTTAATTGCTGTGGTTAAACCCAAGGCCCATGGGAGCCCTGCAAGCAGGGGCCAGCACACCCCACCCCAGGAGAGCCAGAGGGCTGTGGGATCAGCACAAAAACTCCCGTCCTGCTGGGACAGAGCAAAAGCTGTTACAGGCCCAGCATGACATTTCCAAAGATCTGTGCCTGCCCTTTGTCAGGCTGCTCAAGGAAAACCACTGAGGGCCACATCTCCCTGCAGCGCTGCAGGCACAGCCCCAGCACAGCCGGTGCCCAGCATGGGGCGTGAGCAGAGGGACGTGCTGGCAGCACACCAGGGTGGGCAGCGTGCAGGAGCTGCTGGGACCAGATGTTACCCAATTCCTGATGTGGGCTGCTCCCCTGGGATGTACCCTGCCTGCTGGGAGGGACTACGGCATGAGAGCACAAGGGAGCACATGGGCCTGGGGCCTCCAAACCAAAGCGTTGCTGGGAACAATGCACTGCTGGGGTTGGAGCAGACCCAGCAGCTGTTGCTCTCCCCTCGGAGAACGGTGGTCAGGATCTGATCTGCTGAGCCCATCGGCACCAAGGAGGGCCAAATGCACCGTGAGCTCTCTGTGGTGGGAATCTGCAGCTATAGCACCCAGCTGCCCTGGGGTATGAGCAGATTCAGAGGACTGTGTTTATCTAGAACCCAAAGTGAACAAGTCTGAGGTCTCGGCTTCATCTGGTTCATTTCAGAGCCGGTCAGTGTGAAAGGAGTGGGAATTTTGTATCTAAGTCAGTGGGCGAGGTGAGCCGGGGCAGCACAGGATACAGACGCCTCTGAGCTAACACGCACTCGTTACAGCCCCAGCATCTGCTCTCTGACCTCTTGAGCTCCGATTGCCGGCAAACCTGATGCGGCTGCCTTCCCCCTCTTGAGTTTCCTCCTCCTCCTGCCTGCAGAGACCACGAGCTCCCCAGCCGAGGAGCAGGTGGGCACCGCTTCCCCCACAGTGCTCCAGTAGCTGAGCCCTGTGATTTGGGGGCCGGAGGGTGGGGACGGACTCTGCAAACCAACAAGGTTTCACAATAGTTTGCTTAAGGGCTTGTGACTTACGGCTCAGGCTCAGGTGCTCCAGGCAGGCCACAGGAGCCCAGCCCACCCTGCCCTGGGGGGCCGCAGCCCTGCACCCCCTGGGGCACAGCTGCTCCAGGGACACTGCAGGAGGCTCAGAGAGCCGCCACCATGCCCTCGGCACCAGCTGCTCACACGCTGAACCTGCTAGATCCAGCCAGCATCCCTCAGGGCAGCTGCTCACACTGCCGAGAGTGAGATCCACCCAGCAGAATCCGCACGGCCGACTCGATCCTTTCCCCTCCTCTTACTCTCCCCCGTTTTCCTCCCTCTCCTTCCCCCCTTCCCCCAAAAGCTCTTTGTCTCCAGGCTCTGTGGAGGAAGCAGACCTTCTGAAAATAAACTCTTTCTGCTTTGATCTGGTTTATGGGCACGCACTGTTTATAGCTCCGTGTGTACGACTTGACACCTTCCCACCTGCGGCCCCAGCAACTGCTTCTTACCACAGCCACTTTGGATATTAACAGGGCGGCAGGGAGGGTGATCTGGAGGTCCCCAAGGCCCCTGGCCCCCCACACCCCAATGCCCCTCCAGCCACTGCCACTCCCCCTCTCCAGACAGGAGCGAGACAGGCTGGTGTCTCCCTGCATGTGATAATTGTATCAACCCATGTTTATTGGGATGTTTATCTCGACCAGCAAAGATGGGAGGGTCCTCAGAGGTTGAATCCATCCCCTCCCCACAGGAATTAGCTTGTTTTGATCTGTCCCTGTGCACAGCCCAGGACAACACTTGCCTGTATACACGTGTGGGAAGGGGGGGCAGGAAAGGCCTGGAAAGCCCCAAATCTGCTCTATTCTAACCTGCTGAAGCCTGTATTGAAGCAGGTGTCACCCACCTGGTCAGGGGACTGAGGCCCATGAAGGCACCCCAGCCTGGCTGGGGTCAGCACTAGGGCACCCAGCTTCCCGAAGGGGCTGTCACCATGTGAAGGGGTCCTGGGGGACAAGCTCAAGGCAGGAGGGGCTTTGCTCCAGCTCACCACAGCCGTGGAGCTTCAGAAAGGAGCTTTGCGGTGCAGTGCCAGTCCTGCTGTTGTGCTGTGGCACAGCAGTGACCCCAGGCACGGCTGGACCAGCCCTGACCCTGCTTCTGCAGCACCGGAGGGAGGGCAGGTACCGCTGCCTGCTCCCGAGCCTGTTTCACCGAGCTTTCTGCTGCACTACAACTTCCTGGAAAGGGCCCAAGATGTTGCAATAAAATGTCTGTTAATAAACAATGTCAAGTCTGGACTGCTCTTACAATCGTCTTTTATCCAGGCTGGCCCTCAAAACATCCGCCAACAGGGCATCTCTGCTGGTAACACAATGAGTCAGGGTCCCCAGCATGGGTCCCAGCGAGTCCCTGTGACCCCCACGCTGCTCTGCGTCCTCACCCACACCAGCAGGGACCAGGGACTGCACCCGCACTGCCCGAGCATCCCGGTGTCCCAAGGGACCCCAATATCCCCTGCCTCCCACCCTGACCTGCTCCACCAACCCCAGGCAGCTGCTGCCCCAATCCCAGCACTGCAGAGGTGACCCCAGGTGTCACTGACCCTGACACACCTGTCCCTGTTCCCCCCGCTCTGCATCCCACGGGCCTCTGGCTGCACCCACTCAGCTCAGCCTGCTGCCTTCAGAGCAATACAAGTGACACCAAATACCCACTGTAACACCCAGGGCGGCTGCCTACACAGATCAGTAGAGGTTTTGAAAATTTCCCTTTCAAAAGGTGGGGAAAAATTGAATTTCAAGGCTCATTCCCAAGTCTTGGATTAGATCAACCTTGGTCAGTTCTTCCACCCTCATTCAGACACTTGTGAAATATTTTGTTTTTACTTTGAACATACAGAATGTTTTTAAGTGCATTTAATTAGCTGATATTTCATGGGGAAAAAAAAGATCATTTGGACTTGGAAAAAATGAGATTTTTTTTTTTTACAGAGTTCCAATGGTGGGGGCATATTTTCAAGAGAAGAAATAAATCAAAATCCACTTTTTCCCACCATATTGATTGCAGCTTTCTTTCTAAAGAAACACGATTTGTTTGAAACATTCCTGCTGGCTCTGGTAGCAGTGCTCACTCCAAAGCTCCTACTGCACAGAAGGAGAGGGTAACACTCACAGCTCCCATTTAAAGCTGATACAGGGGTGCAATGGGGGGCCCTCCTTGCCACGAGGTATTTCTGAGATCAAGCACCAAGAGCAGGGAGAGAGCGCAGCCCCCCCGGCACTGCCGGAGGCAGGGGATGCTCCTCAGCCCCCGGGGCCGGGACCCCCGGGGCCACGCTGTGCCCGGACACGGGGCCCAAAGGCGCAGTCCGGGGGGCAGGGGGCCCGCGGGGCACGGGCTGTGCCGGAGCCCCTGCCCCGGGCTGCCGGGGCCGCCCCAGCGGGCGGAGCGCTCGCGGTTCTTGCCCAAGGCTGTTATCAGCGGAGCTGGGGCTGAGCGGCGGCGCGAGAGGGACGGGGTGGGGATCGCTCTTGGACCGCTCTTGGATCGCTCTTGGATCGCTCTTGGATCGCTCTTGGCTGCCGAGCGCTCGGGCTGCAGCCAGGCGCCGAGGCTGGGGAACAGCCTGCGCCCCGGGGCTGCGAGCCAGCAGCTCCAGCGCACGGAACGCGTGGAAAACAGCCCAGAAATCCCCAGGCTTGGCCCGGTGAGGGGAATGACTCTCCCTTGGCATTCCTCCCCTAGCACATCGCCACCTTCCCAGCAGTCTGCAAGGGCAGGGGATCCCGCCACCCTGCAGACCGTGATCCCTCGGTGTGACAGGACCTGCACCTGGAGCTGCCAGCTGGATGTGGGAATTGCTGTGTGAAACACCACGGGGAAGCTCTGACCCTGCCACACACCGCGTCTCACGGGGGCTCTCTGCCCTGTTCATTTCTCACCCTTTGCTTTCCACCTCTCCTGGCTGTGATCCAAGCCCCAGGTGAGAGTCTGGGCTGAGCAGGGGTCCCTGACACCTCCCTAGGAACACATTAACCACATCCCTGTCCAACTCAAAGCCTCCCCTCAGAGAGAAACCCAGTCATCCTTTGGGGCAGACGCTTGCTGAGGCAGCATCGCATAGGAAGGGTCTGGCTGTGTTTCATGGATGTGGGAGAACCCCAGGCACAGAGCCAGCCCAGCCTCACTTCTCAAACACGGCCACCACAGTGGGGACCTGGCAGTAACACAGGGCGCAGCCCCTGAGCATCACCTGTGAACCTCAAACAACTACAACAGCAGAGGAAAGTGAGGCAACAACCTCTGTTTGATGTAGAGGCACCTCTCCCTTCTCCTCCCCGGCCCCCTGTTTGGGTAGTGAGGGCCCACGGAGCATTTCAGTGGCCACATGCCCAGCTGTGCCCATGGGGAGAGCCCTGTGCCCCCCAGAGCCTCCAGCCCCCGCCCAGCACCCCCATGGCCAGAGGTGACGGTGCCCAGCCAGCAGCTCACAGCGCGCTATCAATCACTGCAGCCACACGGTGCCTCCCACCCCAAGAGCTTCTTGAAAGAAACTCCTAATTTTCAACACCTACTTAAGGCACTTGAGGCTGCGTTGCTGCCGGCAGACGTGAGCTCATGCTGGTGCTCGTAGCCATGTGCCACCCTGCTCCAAGGCTGACGCCCACAGCAAAACATCTCCCCCAGCCTGGGGTTGCACGAGTGGGCGCCAGACGAGCACCAGCTGAGGAACAAAAGCTGGGGTCACAGGTGGACCCCCACTGCCTGTGTGGCCCTCAAGGCCTTGTGGTTTTAAATGTGAAAGTCTCAGAATAATTAACTGGGGGACACAGGAAAGACCCCATGTTTGCCTGCCCTGGTGACACAGGGGCTGTCCTGCAACATCTCTGAGTTTGTGACTCACCAGCACAGAGGTTGGGAGGGGGTTTTATGTAGCATCTCCCCAGCGAGGTCCTGCTGCCCTGGAGCACCCCTGCCACAGAGGGGGAGTGTAGCTCTCGGGATAGAGCTTCTGTCCTGTCTGGTCTGGTCTGGTCTGTCCTGCCCTTGTGGCAGCCAAGACCTTCCCTCCCCAGGTGATGCCTGAGTGGGACAGAGAAAGAGGAAAGCCCTGTCTCAGTGGGAAGATCAAAGGCAGACAGCTTTTAGCTGCCCCTGTGCCAGCATGTGAGCAATCATGTCCCGGAGCTCCTGCCAAATGGTTGCTGTGCCAAGCATCACTGTCACCCCCTGGAGACACATTCAGCCACAGGCAGTGAGGCATCCGGGCACGTGTGCCACTGAGGAGGCTCCTCCAGGCATGCAGAAATTGAGTGGGTGGCACCCAGGGAGAGACTCAGCCCTGTCCCTCAGCCCACATGTGGGCTGGACTGGGTGTGAAGTCCAGCCCCACACTGCTGTGGGTGCCCAGCACAGCTGGGCAGCCCCTTCCCCGGGATGGAAGCCTGGGCTGGATGAGCAGAGCCAGAAGTGGACAGCTCTCTTGGTTTCTCACCACCCCTTGGCTACCACAAATGTTTTCTTCTGGCTAACCACAGCCCGGCTGCGTGTGAAGGTCCCAGGCCCCAGAGGATAAAAGCCTTTGGTGATTTCCCCTGCTTCATGCAAACCAAGCTCCTGTGAACACCACATGAAAGAGGTGGGGGGCGGAGAAGGCACAGGAAAGATTCCCAAGAAGAAAAAACTTTGTGCCCTGGAAATGGGCCATGTTGAGAAGCCAAAATAAGACTGAGATATCAAACTGTCCTGAACCACCTGGGCAAGAGAAGCCCCATGTGCAGGGCCACCAAGCAGCATTGATGCATGGATTTCCAAGGCATTTACAGTGTGTGAAACAGAGCAGGTGCCTGATACCAAACACATCTAGGGTGAAGTCCCTCATGGGGAAATACTCTACGGAGTCACCGTGTGCCCCAGAGGAAGGGCCAGAGCTGGGAGGGGCTGCTGAGCATCCCAGGGCAGACTGAGACTAGGCAGGAATAAAGGGGTTAAAAATCCAGGAAAAAGCATCAAATGGATTTCACAGATGGCCCTTTAGCCACAATTGCAAACCTCCCCAGGTTGCACTCTGGTTATGGGGGTCCCTGTGGGTGCTGGGGCAAGGGGGGCAGGACGGCACTCAGAGACCCCCTCCATCCGGCACCCCCCAGAGACAGCGTGGGGCAGAGGCTGGGACACAGAGTGTGGCCTTGGTTTCAGCAGGAGGCATGGAAAATAAGAAAGATGAGGTCACTGCAAAGCGGTCATGTAGGATGTGATACAGGAGAGGAGTGGGGCGCACAGAGGAACAAGGAGCTATTGTAACCTTGCAGAGCAAGGAAAAACCAGCTGTGGGGATGGCAGGTCACCTCCTGCTCACGCCAGGCATTTGGGATTTAGCTTGTCTGAGGTCACACGAAGCGGGTGTAGGAGAGGAGTGGGTAGAAGGAGGTGGTGGAGGCCAGGTGGGATCCTGTGGCAGAAGCGTGGACGTGGCTTTTCCCTGCACTGCACCAGCCCCACTGGGGGAAAGTACAGCAGGTACTGCTGTAGCCGGCTCAGGCACACAGAAACAGCTGGAAAACACCTGGCACAATGCCGGGAATGCCCCATGCATGGGTTCAGCCCCATCCTCCTGGTCTCCAGGGCATTCACTGGGACACGCCACGGTTTGGGGGTGCTCAGAACTTTTCTCTCATCCCTCCACCCTTTGAGCCTCCCGGTTTTTCAGCTGTGCCGCGCTGTGCCCAGTTGGCAGAGGGTGACTCCATGCTCCGTGGCACGCAGGACTCCGGCGTTATCCCAGGATGCGCACGGGGTGCCCCTGCTCCATCGGAGGCCACGCGCTGGCCTGAGGCCCCAGCCCCGGATCAGCCCCTTCCCCCGGTCTGCCCGGCGCGGCTGCAGCCCCCGAGCCCCCCGTCGGCCCGTGCCGGCCCCGCGGTGGCCGCGGCTGCGGAGCCCCAGACTTTCTGTCTGCACGGGGACTTCCCGTCCCCGCTCGGCGCTGCCGCCGCGAAACCAAAGAGCGGCTTGTTCGGCTGCCGGGGCCGCCTCCGCGCTGACTGCCCGGCTCTGTTCCCGCTAGCAATAATATACCCAGAGCTCTGCGCATAAATTGAGTTTCCCAGGGCCAGGCTGGTGGGGAGACTGTAATGGGAAGGAAAATAAACTGTGTACTCTGCACGCGGGGAGGTGCGCTGCTGGCAGAGGGGCGCCGCGAGAAGGCTCCTCTCGGCTCCTTTTTTTTTCCCGACCTGTTTGCTGAGGGAGCACACGTATGCACGGCTGCCTGTGCAGTGTGTTTGCCTCCCAGGATGCCAAGGAAAAGAGAGGCATTCTAAAGTAGCTGCTCGAGAGCTCTGAGATCTCCGAGCTGCCAAAGCACTCGGTGGCAGCGCCCAGCCCGGCCCTCGGAGGAGGCGTCTGCTTCAGGAGAAGCTGCTGCTTTCCTCCCCACATCGCTCCCCTCGGGGCTCCGGGGAGGCTGTGGTGGTGAGGGCACCCAGGAGGGATGTTGCTGTGCCGGGACGGTGCCAGCACGTTTGTGATTTCTCAGCACAATGCTGCGATTCAGGGCCTGGGGAAGCGCGTGAGTCACGCAGAACTTCCCCGGCCAGTCACCGCCGGGAAACACGCTCGTATCTGCTCAGCCACCCTCCCAGTGCCTCCTGCTCAGGAATAATTCCATCGCTTCTCCCTTCCCGCCTGCTCCCGGTGCTGGCAGCGGCTGCTCCAGGAATATTAGCAGCCCAGGGACGATGGCTCAGGGAAAGCAGTGAGAAAATCCAAGAGGGGGAAAACAACAGCATTTGGACGCAGGAGAAGAGAAGTGCCTGTGTTTAGTTACTTGTCCGTGCACGGCGGACACCAGCCAGGACAACCCGGCGTGTTTCCAGGGCGGCTGGGACCCGCACCGCCCACGCCCGTCCCCCCACCCCCGGCAGAGGAGGCTCTATTGACTTAACTCTGGGGCTGCACCTATTCCTGTTTGCGAAGCCTTTGAAGCCCTCGGGGAGAAGAGCAGGGCCTTCGGATGTGCCCGTGACTCAGGAGAATCCGCCCCCTCCAATAATAATCCCGAGCGGGAGGAGGGAGGCTGGGGGAGCCGTGGGCATCCCCCCGCTGCGGGCAGCCCCCGGCGCAGGAGGGACGCGGCCGGGCTTCCCCGGGGCCACGCTGGGGCTGGGAAAAGTCCACGGGTTCGGGAAACAGTGTTTTCCCTTGAACACGCTCACTGTCGGTTTTCAACAAACGTCAGAAATACAAATGGGAAGTGAAATCCCACTTTTATAAAAATATTTGCTTTGAGCTGAACTAGGCTTATTAAGGGAAAGGGTGGGTTGAATTTCTTTTCAGTGTGATGCTCCTCTCATCCTGCTCCCAGCGAAGGAAGCCTCCCCTCGCCCTGGCGCATCCCCGGGGCCACGTGCTGGTGGTCACGTCCCCCCTGTGTCCCCTCACTTCTACCCAGCCTTGCTGAGCCGAGGGGATCCCGGGGAGCAGCGCTGGCACAGCTCAGGGCAGGCCCTCGCTCGGGGCAGGTGAGCGGTGCCTTTGTGCCCCGAGAGCCCAGGCGGCAGCTCGGGGTGCGGGAGGGGCCCCGTCCCACAGCAGCGTCCCCGAGCAGAGCCATCCCACGGCGCCGGTGCCTCCGTCTGTGCCGCATCCTGCTGAGTAACAGCGGTCCACATCCATACAAGGGGAAGAGCCGGGCAAGAGCCTCTCTCCGCTGTCAGACCTCTCTCTCGCCCAGTAAATAACATTCCTGCTAACACTGGTATGCAGGAAACTTTCCAGCTCTCCGACTCACGTCAGCGTAAGGCTCCATCGCCTGCCTGGCAGCAGGGCTGTGGGGGGTAGGGGCTGCACCCTGGCCAGACCCCGGGGTGCAGAGGGGTCCCTGCTCACCCACCGCTCCCAGCTCCACCTGCACCGGCAGCATTTTATTTGGGGGAAATAAGAAAATCTCTCAGATGACTGGTGGTTCCCTGTGCCCCCTCAGGGGCTGAAGAGGGGGTGCTTGTGAAACCCTGAGCTCTCCAAATGACCAATAAGTGACCAGCAAAAAGCTTTGGTTTGCATCAGCCTGAGCAACCCAGGCCTTCCACCAAACCCTGGTTCCTCTGCTCCTGTCACCGTGGCTCCCAGGGTCAGTGGCTGGGAGCCAGGAGGGGAATTTTTGCTTTTGTTCCTCAGCAGCCAGGCCTTCCCCTGCAAGGGCCCAACGTGCTGGACACCTCCCCGCTTCCCAGGCTGCTGTCCCATGCCTTCCCGGGAAATCACACCCTCATCCCAAACCGATGCAGTCAGGCTCCCAACTCGTTTTACAGCCTCTGAGGGAATTCCACGGCTGGGGGGATGAGCCCACATGTGGTTGTATCACAGCCCTGCAGCTTTGGAAGAGGGGCTTCTCTGGCTATTCCTGCTGCAGATCCAGGTGGGTATGGTAAAAAGGCTGCTCGTAGCCCTGGGGAGCTGGTGGGTTTCAGGCACCACCACATGTCAAAGTGGGCTCGCTGCTGGAAAACAAGAATAGGAGCCAGAGCTCCAGGACTCGGCATGAAGATGTCTCCACTATCCACTTGGGCCCTTCCTGGCCACTCGGCAGAGGAAATGTGTACTGAGGGCTGCTGGGGATGGGCCATTTCCTCCCCGAGCTTTTCCTTCTCGTCTTTGGCCTATTTAGGTATGTAAGGATCAGTGGAGGAAAGCTTGGCTGGTGTGGGACAGGGGCTGTGCAGAGCTGTGGGTGCTGCTGGACCCCATGGGTGCTGCTGGACCCCATAGGTGCTGTCAGAGCCTGCTGTGGCCTTGTCCCCGTGGGCTGGCCATGGCTGGGAAGTGGGTTTGTGCCAAGCCAGCCTTACGATGAAGGGACATGACGATAAAAGCGTGGTGTTTCCAACTGTCTCCTACCATGCCCCAAAAGTGGGGGATGGCTGTCTTAGTGCTGCTGCAGCCCAGCTAGCAGGATGGGGACTGGGGGGGAGACGTGGCTGGGGCCTGGCTGCAATCCCTGCAGGAGCCCGGGATGCCAGAGAGATAATGAGAGGGGATGTTAAACATTACTGCAGTCACAGGGCTATTTATCTGACACGAACAGAGGCAGCCGGGAATCCTCCAGGGTGCACAGCTCAACTTAGACCCCATTAAAGTTCCTTTTATTCCCTGTGTTTTGGCTGACGCTGAAGCAGCGCCCCAATTGCTCCTGTGGGAGCTGACTTCCCCGGCTGGCGTCGGAGCTGCTCCCGCTGCGGACAGCGGCCGTGCTGGGGCTGCCCCTGCACCCCC
>VZTX01008842.1:0-12900 GCA_013400915.1 Pardalotus punctatus | reverse complement strand
CTCTGGACTGCCTGTTCCAGTGCTCGGGAACCTTTTCAGTAAAGGATTTTTATTCTAATAGCCAATCTAAACCACCCTGACACAACTTGAGGCAGTTTTCTCTTCTCTGTCACTTGTTACCTGGGAGAAGAGACCAGCCCTCACCTCCAGCAACAAGATCCCCCGAGCCTCCTGTTCTCCAGCTCCCTTCGCTGTTCCCTATCAGACTTGTACCTCAGATCCTTCACCCTCAGCCCACACAGGAAGGGTAAAGGTCTGGTCCCTCCTCATGTGCTGGCCCCCCCTCCCTGTCCCTGCTGCATGCTGTCACTGCAGAGGCAGCTTTGGGGCTCAGGCTTTGAGCCTTCTCAGGAGTCAGGGCTTTTGTCCCCCTGCCTGAGGGACAAACAGGGTGTTTGTCTCTGGGCGGGCTTTGTGCACAGTACAAATCCCTCATGGGTTCCTCTCAGTCCCTGACTCCAACTTCTCCTGACCTTTCCCAGGAGACCTGGGGGAAGAATTTTGGAGTCCTCCTTGCCCTCATCCTCTTGCCAAGAATCTGATGAGGAAAGGCCACTCCGTGCAGTGTCCTGGAGCTCCATCACTTGCCCTGATGGGCCAGGGAAGGGGATACACTGCCCCATCCTCTGGCATGCCCTGTGGAGCCATGCTCTGCCCAGCTAACACCTTCCCATCTTTTTGGTGCAGAGAAATGCCAGAAGCCCCAGTGGGACCCCAGGTTTATATTTGACCAAGAACAGGGGATATTCAGCCCAGATGAAGTGGTGACAATTAGGTGTCCTGAGGGGCACTGGCCCCCACCCATGGATATCAAATGTGTGACGTTGAATCCAAGGGAAGGTTCCATGGCTCCTCGTACTGGCTGGAGAGTGAGGAATGGCACAGACACCTGGCATCTTGTGGAGGGGAACTTGACCTGTGTGGGTAAGTGTGCAAGCCAGACACTCTTGCAGGGCTGTCAGTCGGTGCTCCCCAGACATAGAGGGAAGTGCTGCATGTGTGCCCCGGATTAGTGCCCCGTGCTTGGGATGGTCAGGGCATGGCAGAGAAATCCAGAGAAAACTCTGGATGCACCTCAGGTTTGTGTCTGAGCTGTTGGCAACTCTGGCATTTGTAGTCCGGGAGGAGGCAGAATGTCCTTGTCTACTGTGTGCTGGGGACAGGCTAGTGAGGGAATGGTGGGGGTGACGGAGTTTGGTGTCAAGACTTGGAGGGGAAAGGAAGAAGTGATCCTCTTGTAATGTTCCCTTCACAGACATCCTCCAGGTTGTCCCTGAGAGCTTGGAGATTTCCAGCACCAGCATCAAACTAAACTGGACCTGCATGCTGCCTGCCACCTGCCAGCATATTCGGGCCAGATGCCGGCTGGAGCAGCATCCCTCCTCTCCCTGTGAGGCCAAGGAGGTGAAGGGAGAGGAGATGTTACAAGGCCAGGAGGGAACTTTCACCTGCTCCTCTCTTCAGCCCTTCACTGTCTACAGTGTCACCATCTCCCTGCTGCCTAGCACAATCCTGTACATACGGCACCTCAGGACAAAGGAGATGGGTATGTTTATATGAAATGTCAAGATGCCCTTCACCCTGAAGCTCAGCCAGGGCATCTGTTCCCTGTTGTGATGTTCCTGGGATCAGAGCTGCTTGGAGCTTGTGGGAATCTGGAGAAGGGGCTGTGCAGGGCCCTGAGCAGGGCATGTCCCCTCCTCACTTTCCCCCTCCTCCCCACACTTCCTGCTGCAGAGGCACAAGCAGCCTTTGTGGGGGGAAAATAATTGTTATCCATGCATGATCCTGTTCTCCTGTGCTTCCAGTGCCGGACAAACCGGAGAAGCTGTGGCTGGATCCCGACAGGGGCTCTCTCAGGTGGAAGGCGCTGCCCTCCTGCAAAGGGGAGATCATTGGATACCAGGTACTAGGGTTCACAGAGCTCCTGTGATCCCCCTCACCTTGCCAGGCATCTCCCTGCCTTGAGCTCTGTGCAGGCAGCCTGAGGAGAGGTGTGAGCCCTCCTTGGCCAGGGCCCACAGGCTGTACACTGCTGGTGTTCCTGGTGGGGACAGGTCCCCTCCTGTGCCCTGCCAGCAGTAGCAGTCCCTCTTCACAGAGTTGCCCAGTGCAGGAGCAGGATGTTGGTGCTACTGTCTAGCAGCTCCCTGTCCTTCCTCCAGGTGAACATCACCACCATGAGAGCAGAGGACGGCAGCTTCGTCGAATTCAAGCACGTGTTGGTGAACCAATCTGTCACGGAGTTCCTGCCACCCCATCAGACAGCTGGCAGCAAATACCTGGTGACAGTGCAGGGCCTGACAGCAGCTGGGGCTGGGGCTGCATCACAACTGGAATTCGAAACCTACGCCCGGGGTAATGGTGGTTCTGCCCTGGGTCTGCTTGGGGTGGCCTCTTGGGGGTTGAGTGCTGAGACTGGAGCAGCTCCCAGACCTGTGTGTGCACCAGCCCTGCCCCAGCTCAGACAGGGGCAGGGAGTGTGGGCACCTGGCTCAGCAGTGGGCATGAGGCTGGGTGAGCCCTGGCTCGAGGGTTTGCATTGCCAGGTCCCCAGAGGAGCTGCACCCCTTCAGCTGCTCTGTGTGCCTTTGATAGCAGACCTGCCCCCACTACTCTTCCACTGAAGAATGGAGACGCAGTGGCCTGCTGCAGCCATCTCAAGAGCTCTGTATAGAAGCAGCAGCCTGCTGCAATCATCCTGACTTTGATAAGCAACGCTGTTCCCCTAGGAAAGCACATACCAAAGGATTGAGTTTAGCCATGAAGACCTGTGTGTGGATGCCTTTCTTGCCACCCAGAATGCTGGGTAGGAGTTGTGTTTGCATGAATGACTGATAAGGGCAGGAACATCTGCTCTGCCGGTGCTTGGTTTGGTATATGCCGTTTTGTCTTTCCTTCTGCGCTTTCTCAAAACTTTCCCAAAGAAGAAACAGGTAAATACTGAAGTGCATGTAATAAACAGGGATCCTGCTAGAAGAAGCAGTGGTCTCTGTTTTTTCCAAGCTGCTGCAAAGAAGGTGACACCCATCCCTGCATCCCATGGGTGCACGGGTGGCTCAAGGTCAGAGAGCACTGGGGCTGCTCAGCCAGGGTCTGTGTCCTCCTGCTGTGTGCAGGATGACTGAGCAGGCTGCCAGACTCTCCAGCTTGGGACATGGGACAAGTCCCCTGTGCTCCAGAGCCTCTGTCTGCCCTGCCCAAGCAGATGTGCAGGCAGGAGAAGACTGTCTTTCTGCCTGTCCCTGCAGCAGCCAGGGCAGCAGGGCCTGGACACACATTTCCACACACATGCAGACACCCAGCACCAAGGCTGGGGCCACTGCTGGTGCACGACCCAGGCTGTGGCACCCACTCCTCTCTGTATCAGTTGCAGGGCAGCCTCCAGGCCCTTGGCCTGGGTCAGCAGTCACCGTAGTGGTGGTGGTGGTGGTGTTGATCCCCTTGTCTGGAGGGATCATCTGGTTCATGCTGTCCAGGTGAGTGGCAGGAGATTTGGAGTCTCAGCTCTGCCTCAGGCCATGCTGTGCTGTGGGGTGGGTGGGGATGGAGAGGGTTCTCCAGCTGCTTCCACCCTTCTCTGGGTGCAGAGGATGCAGCTGGCTGGTCCTACCACAGTTTGGCTCTCAGGCTCCTGGCTGGGGCTCTAAGTGTCTTCCTCAGGGCTGGGACAGGGGCCCTGAGTGGTAAGGGACCTTCTCCCCTTGTTGCTGTTGCAGCCACCACTGCCGTCCCCTGGGCAGTGGGTGGGCAGTGCCTAAGAGGGGGGGTGTGGAGAGACCTCCGTGCCACTGCTGCTGGGTTCAGCAGAGTCTGGCTCACATCAGCCTCTCCCTGACTCAGGACTGCCTTTTTCCTCCCCAGAAAAAAGAAGGCCTTGCCCAGAAAAGCTGAGGAGGATCATTACACAGGTAGGGTCTCCAGCACAGAGTTGACTGTAGGGCTGGAGGTGAGAGAGCAGCAGGTGTATTTCAGGAGAACTTGGCATTCTGAGGCGGCTGAAGGCAGCACAGCTGGCTTTGGCTGACCTGTCAGACCAGTGTGTCCCACATCTATTCCCACCTGAGACCTTGCTCAGTGGCCTCTTCCAGCAGCTCCTAGTTGGGGTCTCCCTGTGATGCCCGTGAGGTTTGGGAGCTGCCCCTCCTTCTCACGCTCTCTGGAGTAGGCAGCACCTCTTCCCAGCCCAGCTGTCCTGAGGGTGTGCATCCCAGGGTGATCTGCAGCCCCCAGTGATACTGCCTAGGGCTGCTCTGCTCCTTGTCCCACAGCCCCCGGGTCCCTCAGGCTGTTTCTGTCCTCTTGTGCCCCCAGAGCTCCAGCCCTATGAGAACGTAGATGGGGATAATTACTGCACGATCAAGACTTCTATGGCAGAGAAAGATGCAGGTAGGAAATGGCTTGTCCTGCCTGTGACCCCACATGGCACAGAGAGTGTGGGGACTGGCAGCTGTGATGGAGTGTCTGAGCTTCCTGTGCTGCCGAGTGCATGCTGCAGCCTCTGCCCTGGGTTCTCTTGGTCTCTGCAGGTAAATGTGGCCAGGTTGGATAGCCATTTCCCAAGACCCTGCCTGTTCTGGAATCCTCAGGAGACAGACAGAGCAGTGAGGAGGAGGAGAAGTGGACATCTGAGGCTCAGTGGTGATGTTACTTCTTGAGGCTTGGTCCTCCACCACCAGCGATGATTTAGGATTTTAGCTTCTATGTTTTTCATGTACCTGTAATCTTGTAATTCTTTAGTGTGTAACTCTAGGCTCCATATAGGGTGCTAAGCTATTGGTCTCAGCATTTTTAGACAAAACAATTCCTCTCTAAACTTGAAACTCAAGGACACCTTACTGTCTCAGGCCCCAAGATATGTAAACAACAGTGAATTGGGGGAAGCAAACTTGGATTAACTGACTTCATTATCTGAAGCTGTAATGGGAGGATTAACTGCCGATATCCAAATGGACAAAACCTACAAAGTAGGAGAAACCTGTGATCCGTCATCCATTTTGAGTGTAGCCCCTGGGTGGGCTGTGACTGCCGAAAATGTACCTGAAGGCCCTTCAATAAATATAACTGCTTTTTGTTCTACTAACTTTGTCTAGTCTCTGTTTTAGGTAAGCCTGTCAAGGCATCACCAGAAGCAGGACCATGAATTTGCCATGGGTTATTGCTCCCTGTTAAATTTTCTCCTTCATCAAGCTCCAGAATCCTCTGACACAGCACAGGAGCAGCTCAAGGCATGGGATGACCTGCTTGTGCCAGCAAGGATGTGTCCTGGTTGTTCTGTAATGCTCTGGCAAAGCCATCTCACCAGCATCCTGGTGCCTGCAACCGTTCCCTGAAACTCCTGTTTCCACCCTGTGTATCCCTGTATCCATCTAGACCCTGTCCTCTGCTCGAGTTTGGCCCAGCTGTGCTGCCTTGGCTGCTTTGCTGCTGTGGCTGAACAACCAATAAATTGTTCTGGTTCTTGCGGGCTGCCTGGCCCACAACAGCTCCCACTTTGTCATGGGTCCTCCTTCTTTTGTGTGTGAAAGTCCTGACCCCATGAATCTTCATGGAAGAGCTTGGAGTAGGCTTTTCCAGCTCCTGGCAAGGAAGCATGTCTGAGGTGCTGCATGCTCCGAGTGCAAAGCTTTGGGTGGCTGCTTTCCCTCCTGCCCATCCTACAAGTCTCCACTACGCATAGCTGGACCTCTGTGTTGGTCTGTGTCCCCCTCTGTGGGTGTTGGTGCTCATCTCCCATTCTGAGACATATCACTGCTCCTTTTGGGACATCTGGGTCCTGCAGCCTTTGAGATCTGCTCAATCTTGGCTACTGCTACTGTCCCAGGTCCCCTCCAACAGCCACTGTCACCTACCCTGTGGGATGCCAGTGCCCAGTGCACTGGATGCTGAGGGACAGTCTGAAGGCTCTCCTTGGTGAGGGCCACACTGCTGGAAAATGGGGCAATCCACCTCTCTTCTCCATCTGTGAGTGTTTCTTGTGATGTTTCCATCACCTTCTCCTGCCCTGGGGCACACAGACTCTCCTGATTTCCCTGGACTTGGGTATGACAAGCTTGTTCTGGTTGTGCTTTTTACAGCCCTGAACGCAGAGCTGTCATGGTTTTTTTGCTTCAGTGTTATCTCTCCCCTGTCAAACCTACCAATGCCCAGTGCAGCCTGGAGGCTGAGGGGCAGCCTGAAGGCTCTCCTTGTTGAGGAGTGCACTGCCAGAAGACAGAGCAATTGACCTCTCTCTTCTCCAGCTTTTTTTTAGCCTGGGATGACTTGCATGTGCTGGTAAAGACATGTTCTGACAGTCCTTCTTATGACCTGTCTACCTAACACCACAGTACCTGCAACTGGCCCCTGGGACCAACATATCTCCTTCCTGGGGACTATTTCTGGTGTGACTTGTGTGCCTGATGGAGCTGCTTTTTGTGGGTATTGGGCAGGGAGGGGAAGGGGAGCTCAACCCTATGTGGCTGCTGCTGTTTGAGAAATGGGAATGAACAGGCTTGGGATAGGGGAGAACAGTTAAATCTCCTTGGTTACCCTGCTTTCCACTCCATATCCCCATACCCAGTCATACCCTGGGCTGTCAGCCTCATGACTCCCCTTGCTCTGTCCAGACAGTCAGTAAAGCCTTGTGGTTTGGAGGGGGCTGCCTGCTGCCCTCCAGCTCCTGCCCAGTCCTCTCACTGTCCTTGTGAGGTGCTGTCCCCTGTGGGGTGCTGAGCTAACTGCACGTTGTAGAGGGGAGCCATGAGCAGGGCACCATTTGTTCTGGGCAGGCGGGTGTCCTGTGCATGTGCCACATTCAAAGCTGAGTGACAAGTATGCTCTCTGTGTCTCTGCAGCCCCTCATGTCTGATAACCCAGCCTTCTCTAACCTGAGACATCCAAACTGGGTGAGATGTTCTGGAGGAAGAGAAAACCTGTGGCTGCTGAAGAGCAAGGAGGATGGTTTAGTAATATGAGGGCTTGCTCAAGCACCCACCTGGCACTGTAGGACAGCGTGGCCTCCACACTTGGGGTCAGAGGAGAGTGCTGCCAGGCTGAGAGGAAGCAGGAGGAGGAGGCAGCTGACGATAGAGAAGCAGGGAAGGATGAGAGAGGGTGTGGGTTGAGTGTTTCTTTCAGAAGGGCCACAGACTGTTTCAGGCATTGAAGTACTCCTTGCAGTTCCTGTCCCCATTCCTATCTGTACTTCTGACCAGCTCTTTATGTGCTTTCTCGAAGGTCCTCCATCTCCTGTGTTCATTGAGGGGAAGTGACTCATCACCACTCTAAAACCCACGCAGTGTCAGGAAGCACTTGGATATTACCTCAGAAACAGGAGTAATAGTTGTTGAATGCCCTGGTAACCGAGAGAGTTTTGGGAGGAAACTCTGTGATCTTGGTGACAAGGTTCCTTCTGTTGAGTCCCAGAGCCTGGATGCTCCTGGGGCAAAAAGGTATCAAAAGAGAGAAGTGCTGACCATGATGGGAGGTTCCCTGCCCAAAGAGGAAGACTCCTCCATCTCATGAGGAGATGTGTCTATTTCCTTCCGGTGGTTGCAAGTCCTGCAGTCATATGCGGATGCCTGGGCTCAGAGGCATTGAGTAGGGCTGAGATTTCAGTCCTGTCTGAGGACTTCACGCTAGAATGGCCCTGCAGTTGCTGGCTCTGAGGTTTCTCCTGGCTCTGGCATCTCTGCTGTCAGCACAGGGCCAGGAAGGATTTGATTTCAACATCCAAGTAGTACCGAAGGGACCAGGTAAGAAGTGGTTCTTCCTCCTGGAAGATTTTGCTGCCTTTCCTCCTGTAAGTTGGGTATTCATCTTCACTGCCTGCAGCCCTGGGCTGGAGCCCAGATGGACCCCTGAGGGCTCTGTCAGCTGGGGCAGCCGCTGTCTCTGCCCCAGGGGCAGGAGATACAATGCAGTGTACTCTTGGCGTCTGTGGGAGATAGGATTGGGCTGGATGTTCCATGATGGGTCATGCCCTCCAGAAAATCAGTTTGCCAATCATTCCCTGGAGACAGTGGGCATGAATTGGGCGTGAATTCACACATTGTGAACCAGGGGAAGGGTCTTCAGGGAGACGAGGTGTCACTTTCTGTACACATCCTATTCCCAGGTGTGCCTGAGGGACACTGCCTGCTGAGAGCAGAGCAAGAGGGAACTTGCTGCTGCTTTGCCAGACAGATTGGCTGGGGCAGGATCAGACTGGGTGCCTGTGCATGGGGTGGGTCACGGTCATGTGGCAGGGGACAAGTCTGCTGGTTGTGGTGCTCAGCTGGGCATCTCTGGCCTTCTGCCATCAGGGCTGTTTGAGAGCAAAGCCTGAGCAGAAGGGGCTTGTCACCAGCATTTCCCTTTGTGGCTGGTCAGAAGTTGGTCTGAACCTTGTCAAATCCCTTGTGTGCCCCTGTAAGGAGAAGGAAGATTGTGTTTTAAGCCCTTTCAGGCCTCACAAAGCTTCTTGCAGAAGCTTGAACAGGCAAGAGCTCCTTCCCAGGAGCCAGCATCCTTCACTGTAGGAATCATTGCCACAAAGCCTCCCCCTGCAGCACTGGGCAAAGTGCTGGGACCAGCTGCTCCTACTGAGTCTGGAGGATGGTGAATTTGGTGAGGAGGAGATGGGAAGAAGGAAGGGTTGTGTCAGAGCAAAGGGGCAGGGGCATTGGTAAAGCAGATGTGTAAGGAGAAGGCACTGCTCATCCCCATGTCCCGCTGCCCAGTGTTGTGGGGCAGGAGGAGAGCAGCCAAGGGACGGAGTGAGTCAGAACAGGGACCCCACAAGTGGAACAGGAGCGGGGCTGATCCCCGTGGGAGGGATGAGCCATAGCTGAAGGCACATGCATCCCAGCTGGAGTGGTGCTGGCATGGCCCAGCAAGTGCCACCTGAGCTGGACTGGCTGACCTTCCTGAACGAGAGATTGGAGGCAGTCTCCTCGTGCAGGGGTGATTGTACTGGGAATCTCCCTGCTGTGGGCTATGGAGGAGGGAATATGGTGCCCTTGCACACGGGGTGAATGGGGGAGGTTCATGGTTGAGTGATCCTTCACACTTTCCATGCACAAGGAAAGCCAAAATCCCCCTCCCAACAAGCCTTGCCTGTAGGTCACATCCCAGCAGATGGATGTGTCACCTTCCCTCTCCCTTCAGAGGCTGAAGGGTTGCTGGGGGTTTCTCTCTCACCACTCACCTCTACCCCATCTCATCCCCTCCCAGCCCAAATAACACCCACTGTCACCTCTGACAGAAACGTGCCAAAGACCCCAGTGGGACTCCAGTCTCCAGCTGACACCAGACCAGGAGAATTACATGAAGAATGAGAAAGTGATGCTGAGCTGCCCTGAAGGTTTCCAGCCACGCTTCACCCATGTCAAATGTGGGAGCAAAGTCCAGTCCTTCATTAATGGGAAGTCCGTATATAGAGAAGCCTGGTTTGGAAAAGGCTCCAGAGGTTCCTGGGTACACATTCAGTCCAGCGTGGAATGCATTGGTAAGGGAGGGATCAGGAACCCTCTTGGCTGCCCTGCTCTGCCCTTCCTTAGCATGGTGTGGGGGCACAGAATGTTTCTGGCTGTGTGCTGCCTGGGGAAATGGCAAGTGCTGCTGAAGGCACTGTTGAGTCCAGTCTGCAGGTCACCACTGGGGCTGTCAGGATGAGGGTCTCCCTGAGAGGATCTGTGGCCTGTGTCCTCTGAGACTGTGTGTCTGTGAGTACCACAGCTTGCTCCCTGTGGGCTGGATTCCTCCAGGCTCTGTGGCATGGTGGGTGGAGGCTTGGCATCATCTTCTCACAGCTTAGGGCATTCCTGTCCCCTCCAAGGGGGAGCCGAGCTGTACCTGTTGGACTGTAGAAATTCTGGGACACACAGACACCTCAGTTTTGAATCAATGGGGAAAATTGCTTGCGAAGTAGTAGTCCACTGATTCACCCACATTTATTCCTGTCCATCTCCTCCTGCTCCCCTTCAAGAGAGCTGCAGTGGCCACTTCCAGTCTCCCACTTTCCCTCATAAAAGGCTTGGTGGATGGCAGGGTTCTCTCACTGCAGCATCCCTGCATGGCTGGGAGGAGAAGGGAAAAGAGTGACCCTCTGGCAATCTTTCCTTCACAGAAGCCCTCCATGTTGACCCCGAGACCTTTGAGATTTCCAGCACCAGCATCAAACTGAACTGGACCTGCAAGTTCCCTGATGCCTGCCAGGGCATGAGGGCCATGTGCCGGCTGGCAGAGCCTTCCTCCTCTCCCTGTGAGGCTGAGGAGGTGAAGGGAGAGCAGATGTTACATGGCCAGGAGGGGACATTCACCTGCTCCCCTTTGCAGCCCTTCACTGACTACAGCGTCACCATCAAATTGCCCCCCAACATGACCCTTTTCTCATGGTTGTTCAGGACAGAGGAAACAGGTATGTGCACAGAAATATCGGAGACAAAGAACAGTCCAGGGCTGTGTCACAGGTGGATAAATGTTCCCCTCACCTATCAGCTCAGCCTGATCATTTGCTCCCTGTAGTGATGTGCCTGGGAACATGGCTGCCTGGATCCTGGGGGGCTCTGGGAAAGGGGCTGTGCAGGACCCTAAGCAGGGCACGTCCCCTTTTCACTGCCCCACTCCACACCACACTGAAGCAGTGCTTCCCACTGCTGCAGCACATGCAACCTTTGCAGGGGACAAACCCTTCTTAGGGAGTCCCTTTGCAGCCTGTCCCATGGCCAGCAGCTGCCCGCACCCTCCTCTGGCCTCAGCCCCTGCTCACGGCCCTGTGTGTGACCCCGTCCTTCTGTGCTTCCAGTGCCGGACAAACCGGAGAAGCTGTGGCTGGATCCCGACAGGGGCTCTCTCAGGTGGAAGGCGCTGCCCTCCTGCAAAGGGGAGATCATCGGATATGAGGTACCAAGGGACCAGGGCTGACCCTCACCTCTTGGCCTGGAGGTCTGTGCAGGCAGACTGGGAAGCTTGGGAAAGGGACAGCTGGGATGAACCTTAGTTCCCAGCCAGTGAATATCTGGCTTCGATGAGTACAAATTTTTCTGTTTCATTCTCAACATTCCTCATGCTGTCGCGTTGCCCAGAGAGGTGTTGAGTGCTCCCTGCCCTCTGGGCTTCCTTCCTGGGTCTGCTCTGCTTTGGGTTTGGCAGAGTTTTGCAGGTTGGTGCGCAACACATGGTGACATGTCTTCTGGGGTGGCATCCCAGGGTTTCCTGTGCCTCTTGCGTACTTGTTTCTGGTTCCTGCCACAGGAAAGAACTTGAGTTTTGAGTAATCCTCTGAAAGCCCCTCCTGAAAGCCTCTCCTCCAGAGAGCTGCACTGCTCCGCTGAGTTTTCCTCAATGCATGCCTAGAAGCGTCTCCTCTGTCTCTGGATTTGGGACACATTCCACAGCTCAGCCCTGCCCACTAGCATTGGGAGGGGAGGTGTGTGCTGGTGAGATCCTTCTCAGAGCGCTCTCGGCCCTCTCTGAGGACAGACATCTGCACAGAGTGACAGAGAGCTCACGCGCTGTTTCTTAGCTCTTTCCTTGAGAAAGCGTCAAACAAGCTCTTGACAACACTGTTTGTGAGCCTGTTCAGCTGGTTACCTACTCCCAGACCCCTCCCCTCCCGTCCGGCTCCTCTCCGGCTCCTGCCCGTTCCTCTCCGAGCCTTCCCCAGCTGGGGCAGGCACAGGGAAGCGCAGGTTGGCCCGGACGGTGCCAGCGGCGGGCACCTTCCCAGAGGGCAGATGGGAGCTGCTGCGTTCCAGCTGTGTCTCCTGTCCGCAGCTGACCATCACAGCCAGGAATGCGAGCGACAGCAGCGTGCTGGAGACCGAGCGGCTGCGCTTCAGCGGCTCCGTCACCGAGCACCGGCTACCGGAGCACAGCCCTGGCGGCAGCTACGCCGTGATGATCCGGGGACTGACGGCTGCCGGAGCCGGGGCTGCGTTGATCAGGGACTTTCAGCCCAGCAGCTCCGGTAAGCTCTGCTGTGTCCCGGTCCCGGAGCCTGGGCACAGAGGAGCTGCGCTCTGCAGCCCGCGTTGCCCGAGGCTGCCCCCGCTCCTCGCACAGCGCTGCCCGTGTTCATTCCCCGCCTGTTCCCCTCCAGACACCGCGCAGCCCCTGGGCATCCGCTGCCGCAGCGCCCGTGACATCGCCCCGTCGCAAGGGACGGCCGTGCTTCCCCTGCGCCCCATCGACCTTCCCTCTGAGGCAGCCGTGTGAGTGCAGCCCCCGCAGCTCTGCAGCCGCGCCTTGGCTCTTCCCACCCCAGCGCTGGCCTGCAGACGCCTCCGTTCCACTGTCCCTACTGTCCCCCATCCCACTGACTTTCGGCCCCGCAGGCAGCACCAGCTGATCGTGGCCCCGACGCACAACATCTCCGTGATCGAGAGCGTCTGCTCGGGCCAGGCACAGCTCTTCAATTCCAGCGTCTACCTGGCCGCTCTGCTCAACCTCACGGCCCCCATGGACTTCGTGCTGGGCAATGGGAGCCGCGGGGAAAACTACCACAATGCTGCCCTCCAGCCGGGCTGCGACTACACGGCCCTCCTGCGCCTCACCCGCTTCTCACCGCAGGTACCCACTGGGAGGCTCCTGCTCTCTGGGGGTGCTGCCGGCCAGGGCTGGGCCCCTCAGTGTGTCTGGGCTGGCTCTGAGGGCAGACTCCTCTCCCATGCCTTGACAGGATGCTGTCACTGGGGCCCTCGGCCACAGCCGGGTCACTCGGTGACCTTGGCTGGGCACCTTTGCTGTCTGGTAGGGTACTGCTGCAGGAATGGGCTGAGCTCTCCCTCCTGTTTCCTCCAACAGGTACAGAAGCTCACCTGTGTCTGCTACAGCTTCTCCCTTGGTAAGTATCTCCTTGCTCCTGGTGCCCAAGCCTGTCTCCTGCATATTCCTTTTTGCCAACTTGGTGGCTTCCCTGGAAATGAGCTTGCCCAG
>VZTX01008841.1:5206-27692 GCA_013400915.1 Pardalotus punctatus | reverse complement strand
GAAAAGACCAGTGGGGTTTGCCAGCACTTTTCATTTTCCTGAGCTTTATGAGCTGACCGGGCAATGATCTCCTGTCTCCGTGCAGGGAGATGGCTGCAGATTACAGAGGTGTTACATGGTCAGCCCGGATGGGAACATGGAAATGAGGGTGGCAGAGCCATGTGCAGTTGGACTGGGGCTCAGCAGCCCCTGCTTATAAATACTAAACTGCCCAACGTGGCACAGAGGGTGAATTGCAGGTCATGGCAAAGATAGGAATCAAAAAGGTTTAAGCTGAGCTTCCGAAGTGCATCTGTTGGAGCCATCTTTGTTAGGACAAGCCTGTCACCTTCAGCGGTTTTTCTTTTTTATCGGGGTGATTTTTGCAACACGCCAGCATGGCAAGGTTCATGTTCTTCACTTCGGACTCCCCTCCACAGGTCCCACCCCATCAGCAGAGCAAAACCAGAGGTTTCACAACTCTTGTTTGCAAAGCCCAGCTGAGACCGAGCCCAGCTGTGTCCCAGACTCTGCTGATCACGGAGACTGCACTAAAACCACCCCCACTTGGGAAGGCTGGATGGAGCCTGGAGCACCCTGGTCTAGTGGGAGGTGTCCCTGCCCATGGTAGGGCGTCAGAACAAGATGGTTTCAAGGTGCCTTCCACCTTGAACCATTCTGTGGTTCATTCCAGGCACTGTTCTGTGCACTCCCCTGAAGATGAACTACCACAAACTACTTTTGTAAGCTTATCACAGGCCACCTGCGTTAAAATCCAATTAAATCCACTTCAATCAGCCACTGAATTAGCAAAGCGCTTAGAGCCACGCAGTGCTGGAAGGTTCAGGACTCAGCACAACAGAAACAGCTAGGAGAGTTAAAAATAAACAGTTTCGGTGTCTAAACACATTTCTTCTGCTCGCTATTTTCTGCCTGACAGCACCCTCTTCTGGGAAGCTGAAGGGTGCTCGCTGCTCGGCTCCCATCGGTGCTGAGCACCAGCAGGACAAGGGCAGAGCCTCCCAGGGAGAGTTTAGGCAGAGTGGCATCACACAGGCTCTTCTGAGCTATTTTTTGCAGCTGCCTTTGGAGGAGGTTGGAGATTTCTGCATGAGCGAGTGCTGCTCTGTCACAGCACCCTGCTCTGGGGCACCTGTGAAGGGATGGGTGCAAATGCTGCTGCTTTGGGGTGCTGGAGTTAAATCTGCACTGTCCTCAATTTATGTCCTCAGACATGCCCCAGCTTTTTCATTTGTTTGAAACCCCGGTGAGAAATCAACTTTTTGGAAACCATGTGAGTTTTAGAGCACCTGTGTTCAGCTGGGTACATCCCACAGTGAACTAGGGAGGGGATGAGCAGTTCAGGGATGCTGGGTGTGGCTGGGGCACCACCATCAGCCTCCATCCAGCAGAGCTCTGGGTTCCACCTCCTCCCAAATCCTCACCCTCTGCCCTCCTCGACAGCAGGAGCACCTCGCTTGTGCCTGGCATTGGTCTGGTCTCCATCTGAACAATTATAAAATCGTGCAGCTGGCTCAAGGGCTTGTTTTGTATTTTAAATAACAAGGTTTTTAACTACAAACCATGCACAAGGCTTGCCTGCATCCTGGGCCAGCAGTGAAGTCGTGACATTTTGCTGTCTAATTAGTTCCCTGCTGATGGTTTCCCACGCCCTGTGAATTTTCCCAGTCACTGCAAAGTTTCCTGTGCTCTGCCATGAAGGATATAGCCCTGCTGCATTTCCTGGGATGTTTAATTACCTTTATCAAGCATGGACAGCAGCAGGGGCTGGGAGATGGATGAAGAGGAGCTGACCTGACTCTCCAGCCACTGCTCACAAGGTGGGCAGAGGGAGTGTCTGGGGGTGAGCAGGTCTGACACTGCTTGGAGGCAGGAAAGCTCTTCAGGGCAGCTCAAAACCCACATCATCTCAGACTCCCCAAAAGCAGGGACACCCCAAAGCCCTGATGGCTTTGGAAAGCCCTGTCTGCCCTTCTGGGCTCCTGCACAGCACCTGGCACTCAGGCACTGTGCCTTGTCTGGTCTGTGTTTCACCCAAATTAATACCCGAGCTTATTTTATTACATTCTCTCTGCCCATCCTGGGTTATTTGCTGAAGTTCATGACCCTTGCTCACCCCCAGCACAGGACAAGCAGGCTAAGGAAGTCCCTAGCAGGGATCCAGGTGTTCATCTCCATGTCTTGCACAGCGCAGGTCCTTGGAGCAGCCCCAGGCTGCAGAAACACCCCGGGCAATTGCCTTGCTCCAGTCCCGGCACCTCTGCAAAGCCCCAGACAGACCCACAGAACAGCAGCCAACTCCAGGATGCAGTTTGAGGAGGAAAAGGAGGATGGACAGCAGTGACCACCAGAATGAATTCATGCCACCAAGCCCAGCAAAACAAAATTAAACCAGCAGCACAGTGGTTCAGGGGAATGCTGAACCCCTACCCTCTGCACCTCTGTCTGCCCCTCCCTCTCCAATGCCCCTGCTCCATCTGCTTCTGGAGAAGTGTAGCTGAAACTGAAGGAAATTACTCAGGAACATTCCCTAATTGCTGTTTGCCTGCCAGGCTGAAGAAGGCATCAGCTGCCAGCACAGAGAAAGCTTCCAGTCCCATGAATCCCATTGATGGCTTCAAGCATCCTCTTCTGCACCCCTTTTTAAAAAGCCCTTCCTTGCTGACCTGCTTGTGCCAGGGGCTAATTCTTCCCAGAGGTCAATGCTCCTGCAGCTGACAGAGCCAAATCCTGATTTGGGATGCAGAAAGGTCGGGATCAGTCTTCAGGTTTAGTTACCAGGGGCTGACATGTGGGGCGGGCAGATAAATTAGAGGTAAAACTACCCTGGGCTGCATCAAAAGCAGGACAAGGAAGGGGATTCTCTCCCTCTACTCCACCGTTGTGAGACCCCAGCTGCAGTGCTGTGTGCAGCTCTGGGAGTCCCAGCATGGCAAGGAGGGGGAGCAGCTGGAGAGTCCAGAGGAGGCCCCAGAGATGCTCAGAGGGATGGAGCAGCTCTGCTCTGGAGCCAGGCTGGGAGAGCTGGGGGTGTTCACCTGGAGGAGGCTCCAGGGAGACCTCAGAGCCCCTTCCAGGGCCCAAAGGGGCTCCAAGAAGGACAGAGGTACTTTGGACAAGGGATGGAGTGCCAGGACAAAGGGAATGGCTGAGGAAAGGCAGGTTTAAATTAGATACTAGGACAAAATTGTTCCCTGTGAGGGTGGGGAGGCACTGGCACAGGGTGCCCAGAGAAGCAGTGGCTGCCCCTGGATCCCTGGAAATGTCCAAGGCCAGGTTGGACAGGACTTAGAGCAACTTAGGATGGTGGAAGGTGTCCCTGCCACGGCAGGGGGTGGGACTGGATGATCTTTAAGGTCCCTTCACACCCTAAACCATCCCAGGTTTCATGTTTCCTAACTCATCTTTAAATGAGTGTTTAAACCCAAGCAAAAACTTGGAGAAGGCCTCCCAGCCCTGTGAAGGAAAGCTTTCGAGCCCAGGGATTTCTCAGTGGGATGAGAGCCTGAAAGCCAAGCTGTGAGGCCTCTCCTGCCTGCTCCAGGCCAGGCAGGTTTAGGGCTCCCCAAACACCAGGGTGCCATTCCCAGCTCCAGCTGCACCAAGGAAATCCAACAGCACACAGGTTTGAATCCTCCAGTGTCCAGGGAAGCCAAAGGGTACCTGGCTCTTCTCCCCCCTGCTCAGGGCAGGCTCTGGTCTCAGCCCTTGCTGCCAGAAGACACTGAATGAAAAACCAACGCTGCCAGCTCCTTGCTGCTCGCTCCCTCAGCCGAGCAAACCCAGCGTGTCAGGCAGGAGCAAGAACTGGAAGGGGGTTTCCCACCCCTGCTCCGTTCTCCCATGTGCAACTGCTCCCAATTCTGCAGAAATTAAACACCTGCAGCCAAAAAAAAAGCACTGAACCCATCTTGTGAGGTGGCTGCTTGAACCGCAGTGGAGAAAAGAGGCAATAGAGAAAAGTGGCACTGCGACCACTGTCACAAACACAGCCCAAGCAACTGGAACCATCTTCCACAAGAGTCCAGGATGATCCAAATGCAGGATGATCCAAATGCAGGATGATCCAAATCCAAAGCCTGTACAGTTCCTGCCTTCTTGAGGGTCTGCAACAAACCTGTAACACCCATAGCCCTAAGCAGGAGGGCAAAAAAGAGAGAAAAAAGGGCATTTCTGAAGAAAGCACAAGGCTGCAGGAACACAGAGAGGCAGGCATATACAATGGTGGTTTTATTCGTAACACCTTCAGCTTGGGCTGCAATTATTTCAGTTTTTAAAGTTAAATCCAGTCAGCAATTGAAGAAAAGAAAAAAAAAACCAAGTATTTCCCTGTGTGCACAAACAATGCAGCTTTGAATAATACACGGTAAGTTTATTTCATATTAACATGAACAGTAAAAAGTGGACATTTTGACAGGATTTTACTTCAGGTCCTTTTTTTTATTCCTCTATTGTGTCCTTTTTGCCAGTCTCTTGTCCCTCAAATTGTGGATACTTTGCCTCAACATCGGCCCAGGTGAGATAACCGTTGGCCAGGTCTCGGATGATGGCAGGAAGTTCAGAGATCTGCAAAGCCACAAAAAAATACACCAAAATCAAGCTGGATATTTGGGGAATGTGGGTAATCTTTACATCAGCAACAGAGCAGGTACAAGATATCTCCTGGAAGATAATTTTTGAGGAGAAAAACATTAATAAGAACAGCTTAAGTTAGCCTGTGTCATCTGTTATTAAGGGGATCCATGAGGGAAATGGACCAAAGCAAGGTAATGTTCTGCTACAGTTTGGGAAGGAAAAAAAACCCAATACACACATCCAAAAGATGCTGTAAGCCAAGATTTAGCCAGGCCCTACCTACTGTAAAACCAGCACAAAAGAAACTGCCAGTTGCCTTTTCTTTGCTCCTCACAGCACTGTCCTGGTGCAAAGGATCAGCCAGAAAGCTGAAAATCTGCAGAAACTGAAGGATAGCCAAGTCTGCTCTCTGCTGGTCAGCCCGGAGAGGTCACCCAGGTGACACAGAGACACATGGGTGCCCAGAGGAACTGGCACTGTCTCTCACACCGAGGCAAAGCCCAGGCAGCTGAGCAGCCCCAGGCAGCACAGGTGCTTCTGTGGAGCTACAACTCAGCCTCATATGTGACCATCATCTCCTCCTGGGCCTGGAGCAGGGGCCAGGGAGAAAAGGGGATCAGGGGCAGAAGAAAAACCCCAAATCCCCCAGGATTGCAGATCCACAACTCTGAGCAGTTCTGCTCACAGGCAGAGCCCACCACAGGGAGGTTTTTGTTATTCCAGTCTCTGCACTATGGCCCCATCGGTGGAGCATGCTCAGACAACACCAGCTGTAAGGCAAAAAGCAAAGATGTTCTGCCTTTTGGTGCCTGTGGATTCTGAAGAGCCCTGCCTTTGAAAGCCACACAACCCAGGCAATACTTTAACTCAGCAGCCTTCACTCAGGAAGAGCCACTCTAAAGAGCAGTGCAAACAGCACAAGGCATGGCCTTCAGGTAAGATCAACATCTTTGTAACCAAGAAAAACAAAAGCTTCTCCTCACTTTATCAGCTGGGCCAGCATCTTCTGTTCTGACCAGAATCTATTCCCTAGGGATTTCTCAAAACCGCTAAATTGCTCCAGAGCTGCAGGCAGCTCCCACAAAGATCAGTGCCGGCTCAGAAACAGCAGCTGACGCTCTCGCCGTGCCCAAAAGGAACACATGTGGCTCCGTGAGCAGCCCATCCCACCATCCTGCCGCTCACCTCAGCCCGGATCTGGCGCATGGAGTCGCGGTCGCGCAGCGTGGCCGTGTGCGGGGTGCGGTTGACGGTGTCGAAGTCGATGGTGATGCCGAAGGCCACGCCGATCTCGTCCGTGCGGGCGTAGCGCCGGCCGATGGAGCCCGCGGCATCATCCACCTTGTGCGAGATGCCGGTCCTGGTCAGTGCTTCGGCTGCAGGAGCAGAGCAGGATCAGCAGGGATCGTCACGCAGCCCCAGCAGAGGCCACCACAGCCCCACTGCCTGTCCTGGGTGCACGCAGCAGCTCAGACCCCCCGGTTTTACTGACGGAACATCCAGCGTTCCAGTCTCTGTCGGACCGCAAAGTCAAACCCACCCTGAGCCCTCCACACTGCATCACCCAACTCTCCCCCCAAGTGCAAAGTCACCGAGTTCTTCCCTTGGCACCACTGCCATGACTCTGCTTTCACTGCAAACCAGCCCAGCCTCAGTGTGCAGGGGCACGGCCAGCACAGGGAGACAAAGCCCCAGGCAGAACTGGTGCTCACAGCAAAAAGCACTGCCTGACATGCAACCCCTCTTCCTACCCTTCATCTGTTCAGCTGTTTATGCTCCCTGTCTGTCACCATGATGCTCACTACCAGTGGGCAGTCTGACAGAATGGTTGGAGGCTCAGCAGCTCTGGGACAAACTCAGTAAATGAGCTGGCCAATAAAAGCAAAGAAAACTTTCATAACAAAACAAGCAAGCAAAAAACCCCCACTGCTCCTGGCAGCTTCTCCTAAGCAGCAGGAAAGATTTATTTTTGACAAAAAAGGAAAAAAAATGTCTTTTACACTCCAACATAGGGACAATCATGGTATTGGTTTTTTTGAGGGCAGCTGAAAAGTTTGATGGATACCCAAAGCTTGTGGATACTCAGTTGGTTCAGGCTGACAACTCTCCCTTTGCACATGGGAGAGACACATGATCCCAATGCTATTTTGAGAGATCTCTCTTCCCAGGGCACTGCCCCATCAGACCCAAAGTGCCTAACACACTTACACAATTCCTTGACAAAAGGCATGAATTCCTGATTCTGGCTCAGAGGAAGAACGGAGCACTTGAACGGTGCTACAACAGCTGGGAAGCTGAAGAACTGTGGAAAAAAGGAAAAGCACAAAAAAATGCAAGATTAATGGTCAGATAAGACTCTTGGGAGGTGAGAATGAGCTCTGACTGAGGCTCGAGACAGGGTGAGTGTTCCAGGGGAGTCTCTGGCCTTCTCTCAGACATCAGCAGTGACACCTCACACCACTGAAGGACTGGTTTTCTTCAGCCTCCATTCCCCCTTATCTCCTGACAGCTGAATGTTGCCTCCCATCAGAAGAAGTCTAATAGAGCCCTCCTAAAGAAATTTAACCTCATCTGAATAAGAAAAAAATTACAGGTGGAGGTGTCTTTCCAGGAGATTCAGTTTTATGCACAGTCTAAACCAAACTCCCTGTTTGAGACTCCACACACATGGACCATATGCAGTAAAAGGTTTTCAGAACCCTTCACGGACACCCTCAGAAAATAAAAATGTTCCAGAAGTGGGGAGAAAATAGTAAAATCTCCTGGAAATCAGCAAGATGTAAAAGTAATGCAAGTGAGATGCACCACAACACAGAGCAGCACAGGCTACGTAAAAGGAAGGTTACGTCCAACATTTTATACTTAAGGAGCAGTTTGTGATTCAAAGTCAACTGTGTCCTAACTCTGGGCTCCTGAACCTTGTCATAAAATGTACCACATCCTGTGGCACCCAGAGACACGAAGAAGCACTTTCATTATGCTCTTTCTTTTTTATGAACACAGTCCAGGAGCCAGAAACAAGGAGCAGGAAGCAGCACCAAGTTTCCAGCCAGCTTCCCACAGGCCACCAGCAAGGGAACAGAGCATCACACCTGGGCACTGCTGGAAGAGGCTGGTGCTCTGTATGTAACAAACACTTCCCTCTGGCCCCTGCTGCAGCAAAGCTTCAGGCCAAGGTTTTAGGGGTGTCCAGACCCAGAGAAGGCTGAATGTCACAGGGGATGGAGGAAACAGTTAGTCCATTGTCCATCTTGTTACACTGCAGTATGATTCCAGGAAAAGCAGCAGAAAAGAAAGGAAATGAAACACTGAAGAAATGCCTTTCTCTGAGCAATGGAACACTGCCAAGTGTGGATCCAGAAGGAGGAATTTCTCACCCCCTTGCCAGTAATCCAGCGAGAGCCTCGTGCACACATGGCCCCAGCATGCTCTCACGTAATAATGACAAATTACCCTGACAAAAACAGCAACTCCACAGCCCACCTGGACTTTCCCATCTCTACTGGGCATTGTGCTGCCTTATTTTAGCCCTTCCCTGGGTGTCAGGGGAAGGAAGGGCCTGCAGCTGGTGGAAGCCGAGGCCCAGCCTCAGGGACGCTCACCGTTCTCTGCTCGTCTCCTTCCCGGATGCGGAATGTGTGTTCAAACACCGTGTACATGATCCTCCCAATGCCAAACGAGGGCTCAATGACATTGGGGACGATTTCTTCCACTGGAACACAAAAAAAACCACACATCGCCATTAAAAACTCATTCAGACACAAGAAAAAAACGTGGTGCTGATGCTGTTTTTCTGCTCAGAAGCTCTGGTTATGTGTAGGTGTGGACATGGAAATAAAAGATTAAACATTTCTGCTCTAAATACAAATACCTGAAATAGAGATTTGGACTTAGCTCATGTACAGGACGTACTTAGGCTGTAAAAAACCACTCAGGGCCCCTTCTCTGAGGAACTAAATCCATGCATTTTGGAAAGCCACCTTCTAGCCCCATTTCTCCCATCAGGACAAAAGCTCTGTGGAGATGCAGTCACTGACTTTCCAGAAGCCTTCCACCTCTTAAACTGTCAAACGTAAAGGAAATTACATTTGGCATTTTTCCTGTGCTGTGTTAAAATACTAACAGGACAATGCCACTAATAAAGTTCATAGTCAAAGGGTATCCTGATGATGATCAAACAACAAAGAATCAAATTTACCATGTAATGTTTTCTGAAATCTCTTCACAGTAACCATGTCCTTTGTTAATTTAAAAGTTTTCCCTTCAGTTTCAACAGTGAATTCCCTGCAAAGGAAAAAGAAGTAATTTAAAAGCTACAGCAATTAACAAACAAGTTTTATTTCCTTAATTTCATCAGCTGGTTGACTCTAGGAGTGGGATGACAGAAGCCAGGGAAAACCTCAAAGACGAAAGAAACATGTAGCATACCCATTAAAAGAAATTTGCATTAATAATGAAATTACTACATGTACATTAAAAGCAGTCATTTTCAGAATCACAGTGAAGTCAGCTGTGGTTAACAGCCTGAAGCAAACTCAACTAGGAAATCTCAGGATGAAGCCCATACATGAAAAAGGGAGGCACACAAAGCAGGCACTGGACTATCAATAAAACCAGGGATATTGCTTGTAACTCATCTTTGAGCCATTTCAGGGAGATTCTGGATGGACTAAGTTCACTTTCCTTTCTGAAATAATTTCCCTGCCCATTTTGAGTGCTACTGTGTTTTTCTACACACTCACATTCAATAGAGATGTAAAGGAAATAAATCTTAGCTAAGGGGAAGAAAGATGTAAATGTTACCATTCCGTAATGTATTCATTGATCCGACACCTTGTACCATTTCAAGCAGGAAATTAAGTTTATTTTTTCGTTACTGCACCATTAACTTTCTCATAACACAGACAGCTTGTTGGCCTGCTTCAGCCAAATTTGACAACTGTAAAGACTTCTCATATTTTTAGTTCTTGCATGTGTTGTTAGGAAGGCAGGTCAAAGAAAATCATACAAATTCCTGCCACAGTAAATCAAAGGCTGTAACAGGTCCTAACTGAACACTGGAGGATACTCAGTCAAGTTTTGCTTCACATTTAACTATTTTGTTCCATCAGTCACAGAATTATTTTATTAATTTTAAAGTTTTAAGTCAGTCCTGGTCAACTCTCAAACTGGAGTGGGGAAGCTGGCAAACAATTCCCATTTCACCAAACTGCTTCTCTTCTGGGATGATCCTACCACAGCCAAAAGTTCATTCCCACACAAACACACAAATATTTGATTTATGTGTATTCACCAAGAGAGATGCTGATGGATGACCAGCAATGCCTGGTGGAAGGGACAGCACTCAAACATTTCAGATAATCCACGCAGCCTGCTCTCACAAGGAAACCGGTTTCAAGTGGCTCAAGTAAATGCAGCAGCCCTTTGGAGGCCACACCAAAGGTGTCAGAGGAAGGAACCACACACACACAGAGCCAGCTCACCCTTTCTCGTTGAGCAGCTGCTCCATCTCGGTGATGTAGCACTCGTCACACATGGAAAGATATTCCATCACCACCTTGGCATCCTTCTTGTAAGCTTTGCCAATGGCTCCCTTATTTGCCTCAAACTGAACAACGTTGACTGTTCTGTACAAGGCAGTTAAGGAGGTTGTGAGGACAGAAAGCAGGGCCTGCTTCCTTCATTATGTCAAAGTTAATTGCTACACAACACAAAGACATCTCCTCCACTACTGGATGAAGGAACTGTCCTCCAATAAAGGAAAGGAAGAACAAATGCTCAATTCTTTCCAGGTCACTTCCCAAAGTCATGCCAGTCTGTAGTTGTAGGTTTCCCTGTTAAATACACAGATGTAACTCAAAACAGAGCTGTGCAGATCTCCAAGACATCTCCCTGTCAAATCCCTCTTCACTTCAGGACAAGCTGGCTTATTCTGAAAGGATATAGGTTCTTTGAGATGCTTCTCAGCTATAAGAGGAACTTTGGTGGCACGAGCATGGCAGGAAAGGTCATAGCAGGAACGATCAGCACAGCCAACGATCTCAATCCAACCCTGAGAAAACAAAACTGCAAGCTTTCACCAACTCACTTTTTCATCCACTTAACCATCAAATATGTTTATTCACCCTTAAGCCCTCCCTGCTCCCATGACTGTTTTTTCTACATAATTAGCTCTGTTACAATAAGCAGCCCTCCCTCACCAGTTGCTCCCTCATTTGAGTGATTCCATTTGTTTCCAGAGGAAACAATCAGTCATCTACCCAGTGCCTGTGTTCAGGGCCAGCTTTTCCACACGGCTTGGCAGAGCACAGCCCTGTGCCAACAGCTCAGGCTGGGGCCAGAGCACACAGTCCCATCACTCCCATGCCACAGGCACACAGGGCATCGTGTCCCCAGGGCTCCACTGTGCCCAAGCATGGGACAGACAGCAGGGTATCAGCCACACTGGAATGGCCAAAAGGAGCTGGCTTAGGAGCTGCTACAACACAAGGAATGGGAATGCTACAACACAATGCAAGGGAAGCTCTTCTTTCAACATTTCAGCAAGGAGGAATCTCACAATACCATTCACACTGGATTGGTGAACCAGCAAATACAACCTCCCTCTGGATTTCCTAACAGGCAATCCCATGTAAGAAAAGGCTCAGCAGCTGCTTCCCACTCACTGTCACATCAGTGTGGGACACACAGGCAGCCAGATGTTGTGTTGTTTTCCAGGCTGGAGTGATATAGCAGGGTGTCAGGAAAAGTATGTGAACAGAAGATACCCCTGTGCTTGAAAAGTCATGGTGTTCCAGAATATCTGGGTGGATTTTTACAGAAATTGAGCCATTAGGGTGTCACAAGTTACTCAGAAAACACAAAATACAGGTTTATGTGGTTGTTCAACCAGGAGAAGAGAAGGCTCCAGGGAGACCTTAGAGCCCCTTGTAGTTCCTAAAGAGGCTCCAAGAGAGCTGGAGAGGGACTTTGGTCAAGGGATGGAGCGATGGGACAAGAGGGAATGGCTTCAAACTGAAGGAGGGCAGGTTTAGATTAGACATTAATACAAAATTTATCTGAGCATGGCGAGTGCCTGGCACAGGCTGCCCAGAGAAGCTGTGGCTGCCCCATCCCTGGAACTGCCCAAAGCCAGGCTGGATGGGGCTTGGAGCAACCTGGGATAGTGGAAGGCATCCCTTGGCAGGGGGGTTGGATCTTTAAAATCCCTTAACCCAAACCACTGCACGCAGTAAATTCATAGAGTGGATTTTAAGCTACTCAGAACACTGACTTACTATGGAGTGCTGCAAGCTGATACAAACATTTTTGGTCAGAGTTAAGTAACAAACCAAAGCATGGTCCAGCTCCCAGGATGTTCCTTTCATGCCCCTGGGATTGCTGTGCTCCCTCCTGGGTTAGGCTGTTGGACACCCTGCTCTTTTAGCATTGTCCAGATTATCATGGCAAGCCTTGCAAAGTTTCATCATCTTATTTACATGGTGTGGCACACACATGTCCAGTTTTGGGCTGGCTGGGAAGAGAGGCTGTGAACTTATGGAAGTCAGCTATGGACATTAAGAGGAAGCCATTCCTTCAGTCACGTGTCCAGGTCTTTTCCCTATGAAGACAAATCACTCATCTGAGCTGCTTTGGGTTTTTTCTAATCTTACGTTTGGTAGAATTTTACTGGCAGCTGTTCCTCCAACTTGCTGTAATAAAACATCACTAGTGGTGAGTCTAAATCCAGCCAACAATATAAGAGGGAATAAAAGGCATTCAACAAGGCTTGAACCAAAAAGCTCTTAACGACTCAGCAGGAAGACAATAAAAAAAATCCTTCAGGAATTTTTCTCCCAGCACCAGCTGTCTGAACTGGCAGGAGTGAACTCATTTCTAACAGCTTACAAGAGGGAAAGGAAGAGCAGGCATTCCAGCAGGAAGCAACCTGCCCTGGAATAACACCTCCAGCAAAACAAATCCTTCCCCACTGCAGTTACAGAAGTCACAGTCTGTGGAAAGCACCAGGACTCAGTTTCCTTTAACTCCAGATGAAATTTGACCAGTGAAGTGTCCCCAGGCTACTTCAGGATCCAGCAAAGGAGACCAGACCTACCAAAGCAGCATGAACAGTTCATAAACTTCATGCAGGGAGCTGACCTGCCCCTTGGTCCTGGATTCAGAGTATTTCAACAGCTCTGTGTTCAGAACAGCACGGAGCTGGACAGACACATCAGACTCACAGCCCTAACTTTAAAAAGCAAGAAATGAACCAGATCTAAAAGAGGCTGCCTTTGCTGTTTCCACTTTGCCCACTTACATAGGAGGTTTTGGACTCTGCATCCCAGCAGTCACAGGCATAATGAGCCATCTCATTCTCCATGTGCTGTCGGAAGCGCAGCTTCTCCGGGGACACACCGACCTTGGTGAGGAAGAGGTAGATTCTGCCAATGAAGTAACCGAGAACCGAGTTATTGATCACACCCTGCAGGGGGAAAAAGCAGGAAGAAAACATTCACATTAATTCCTAAGGAAGCAAAGGCATGGTTTGCTGTACTTCTGCAGACAACATGGCATGTTACAGACACAACTTTAGTAGTAAAGTTCTATGTCCCCTGAAACTGTTACATCTCCTCAAATTCACTGCCACTGGCACTAACTCCATCTGACCAAAACAGTGAGTGACTGTCACACCAGGAGTCATCACCCACTGTCTCTGAGGATCACCTGCTTGAAAAAACCCCACTGCAGTGCAGTCACTGGCATTACAACAGCTGCACCCTACAGCTCACAGCTGCAGTACAATAGGGGGGGTGGTGTTCTTATTTGGCTGTTGTTTTTGGGATTTTTTTTATTTATGCTTTTTAAAGGCGGTGTTTTGGTGTTTTTCATCTGGTGTTTTTCTTTGGGGGTTGGAGGAAATGGGGTGGAGGGGGTTGATAAATCAACCCATTCATAATTGGATGAATCAGGCAGTGATTCACTGAATTGTGCAAGCCACGTACTGATGGGGGTCAGCAGCTGAAAATAAGATTCCCAGGAACTGCTTGTATTAATATTCCTTACTGTCCCTCTCTCACCAGCTAAGTGTGAAGTTTAACTTCCAACCTCCATCCCAGCATCACCTGCACTCTTCTGGTAACATGAGCCAGGATCTCAGTCTCACTGATTCACTGAAGAGAACCTACTCTCAAATCTGAGAGCAAACCTCAGCTGGCACCAACACAACAAACTTTGTGCAAGCCCAGTGCAAGGAGCTGATCCCTCCCCTCAGTCCTGGATTCACAACTTTTCAGCTGCACTACGTGCGTTCACACCAATGTGGGGGCTGGACAGGCACACCATTCACAGCCCTAATTTAAAAAAAACAGTTTGTAACAGCCTCGAGAGCAATAGTGCAAGGATCAAACTCCCAGTGCTTCCCAGAGGAAGGTTACCTGCTGGACAGCGTCTCCCAGCCGCATGACGTGGGCAGACTGCCCGCTGACCTGGGCCTTGGCCGAGTACAGGAGGATGTTGAGATCTGCCACGTTCTGAAACTTGGGGTGGTTTTTCTCACTGGGGTCCACAAAGTGCTCAATTTCTGCCATGGTGAATTCCCTTGTGAAAACAAACAAACACGTATTTAATATTTTATGCATTAGCCCCCATAAAAAATCATTGCTGCAGCCTCTCACAAACAAGTCAGTAATTTAAAATCATATGCAAACCCAGAGCCAAGACAATGGACAGACTGGAACAGGAACCAGTCTCATCACTGGATTTAGTTTCACCTTCGAAATCCTAACAAAACTTTCTACAAATCCACCTAGCGCTCTCCAGGCCATGGTTAACAGCACTGTGAATCAGAGCACATAATACCACTCTTGCAAGTACTTCCAGAAGTTCTCTGGAGTTTTTCCAGACTACTGAGATGCCCATATTAGATGTATTTGTTCCTTCAGGGTCTGCTGATTACATCAGTAGCTTTATCTCGTGTCAGAGGTGCCAAAAATAACCAGGTGAGGTGGTAATTTCCAGAAGATAATGATACTGCTGCACTCAGCAATGGTGTGCGCTCTGTTTTAAGAACTTGTCTTTAACATATCTATACTCAGAGATTTGATTCTGAGCCTTCTTGCTTGAAATCACTTTCCACTGAATTAGCTCATTATCAAGAACCTTTAAAAAAGCTCTAGGTAATCACTAACTGTAAATCACAGCCATCAGGGTGTAATTTGCTGTGATTGCATAATAACAGTCTCCAATAAATGTGCCACAAGCATATCATTTATATTTGACTGAAAAAGATTACAATGAGAGAAGTTCTCATCTCTAGATGAGCAAAACAGAACAGGAGGACTGAGGAAATTCCTGAGTTCCCTCCATACTAAGGATGCCACAGCCTCTCAGTGACATTTACGGCACCACAAAATAATCAATTACCAAGTTTACAACATGTACTGCCTGTGCATGGGAGCTCTTTTTCCAAATTATATGGAAGAGACTTCCAATTAGGATAGATCAGTTTAAATAGATAGATTATCCTTAATGAAAGGCAATAGTCACTTTTATCCAAAGATAAAACTGAAAGTAATTCCCAATAACCCTGAGCTTTCCTGCTTGACTGATCCTGTGACACAAATACTGGTCCTGAGTCAGGTTATCACCCAACTCCCTCTCTGGAGCAAGCTGTAGAACTGCAGAATTTGCAGGAGTGATTGCTGCAAGGTCGACCACATTTTGATTTCAGTTTCAAAGCAAATGGCATGAACATAATTGAACAAACAAAGTCCTGCAGAAAACACAGCTACCTTTGACATGATTCTTTTAGACTATGATGGAAGCCAAATTTTGTCAGTGAAACCGAGTTTATCTCTAATACAGCAACTATTTCAGAGATTCTACTTCTCACAAGCCCATCTCAGACAGAATTCTGTACTTAAAACCTAAACTAGGACTTCATCTGCAAAGCATGAGACTTGGCAAGCACATAACCATTCCTCTGGGAGAAAACACTAAAGTGAAACAATCCTGCACAAACACTGGGACAAAAGGAAGGTGCTACCTGCTGCCAGGTACCCTCCTGCTGAAAGAGGAAGTTTGCAGTACCTCACTCTGATAAGGCCGGAGCGGGGTGAGATTTCGTTCCTGAAGGAATTTCCAATCTGGGCAGCAGCAAAAGGCAATTTGCCTTGGTTAAACTCCAGAAGACGTTTGAAGTTGAGGAATATTCCCTGTGCAGTTTCTGGCCTCAGATAGCTGAAAGGAGATGGGGGAAAGGAAAAATAAGGAAGGTTTAAGGGTGGGGAAAGCAAGGAGAAAGCCACAGTTACTACAAAACTTACACGTGAAATTTTTTCTCTTGAGACTTTTAACTCCAGACAAAAAAACAATGAAGCAACAAACTGAAGGGGAAAAAAAAACCCAAAACCTTTCTCAAACAGGTACCCTGAAGTAGGTTTTCTACAGCCATGAAGTCACTGCCAATTGCAGGCAAGCATTAACCAGCTTCATGGAAACCACTCCAACCAGCAAATGCACAGCTGGGATCCATATTCCAGATGTTTCAAGAATTTTCATGATTCTCCAACAGCCCCTTGTTTCTCCTGCCTTTCCCTAAGACTCCAAGGAATGCTAACCTGCTACAGGAGGCTGGGACTGAAAGGCAGGGGAAGGCTACTCCAGAGCCTTCATTTTTATTCCAAATGATCTCCAAAGCAGGGAGAGTGTGAACAGAATGAAATTAGCACCTACCCAGGCATGTTTCCTCCAGGCCCAATGGAGGTCTTGAACATCAGATTGAAAGAAACAGGAGGGGACAGGTCATTCCCAGTGACAGGTGACTTCACATTGTAGTTCACAAAGAGATCTGCAAGCTCTTGCTGGCCATAATTGTCCAACTAATATCAAAACACAGAAGAATTCTTTTAATTACTAGACAAGATAACAGGAGTGAATGTCCTCTTTATCTTTTACTGAGCATGATCCACAGCTCTGAATCACCTGCCCAAAATATTCCCTTCTGTGTCCTAAAAAAAAACCCTAAATTTTCAAGCAAGCTGAAGTTTGAACCAGTGATGGAAGACTACACTGCACATTTGCAAACCCATTTTAGTACTAGGTCCAGGATTTAGTCATACCACAGGAAGTCTGAGCTTAGGAGTGGGTGTAAAGCAGAAGAAAAGTCATTGGGACTGTACCACCACCCACCAGAACAGATTCTTTTGAACAGATTCAACTAAAACATGGGGAGCTCTGTGTTGGGAACAAAAAAAAAATATAGCAACAGGAGAGAAGAAAGCTAAAATTTCTGCAGGGCTTTGTTTGCATTCATTTCTCTTCTGCTGCATGAAACACAATATTCAAACTATGCATTAGATACTCTTTCAGAGCTGTTCTGCATTTCTAGCATTAGTTGTCATGATCATTCATGTATCAGGAGGAGGAAAAAAAAAAAAAAACAAGAACAGGATATAAAAATGGTTTATTAATAGTGAGATTTCCCTAAAGGATGGTCAAAGTTCAGCACTGTAGTGTGGAAAACCTGATGACAGCTGCTCAGTGATGCAAAACACTGACAAAATAAGTTTCTCTTTCTGGAAGGAAACATTCATTCAATGCGCTGCTTTGGAAGCATTTATCCTAGAAGTCATGAGAACAAACATTAAAACCGAAGAAAAACAAATAAAAAAAATAAAGGCAAATGTTTGTACAGTTGTTCAGGAATGTCAGCCTGAGCACCAACTATTCCCATGGTAAACAAAGGAAAAACCTTTGTGGGGTGCCAGACACAGAGGAACAAATCTCAAGTTGCTTCAAAGCAGAGACAACTTCAAAACTAAGCTATGCTGATTCAGAAAAACCCTGACAAAACTTGTGATCCATCTCTGTTCCTTTGTATGACAATCCCACAGAAGGGATTGACAAAAGTAAAAGCTTTTTGGCCGGGAATGAAATGGAACCGAGACCAGCTCTAAGACCGAACCTCAGCCCTACTTACCCAACTTTCAAGAGATTAATTAATGCAACAGCAGTAACTCTCCAAAACAATGAGGGAGATGTGATTAACCAGCAAGCTCACAGTATTTATTAGCAAGTTAACTTTTCAGTATTTGTGAGGATCTCTGAGCATCCTCAGGAACAGAAAAGGGACCCTGCTTCTGGGCTCTGTCACACACCCCCCTCCCAGAAGCAGCCACCTCCCTGTGCAGGCCCCTACCTGTGTTAGAACATTTTCCATTTCTGCTTTTTTCTCTGCTGTGCACTTCTTGTCAGACATCAATTTCTGCAGGTGAGCTGTAAGAAAAGCAGTTTATATTGCAACTCCATCACTGACCCAGCTGCAAAACAGCTCAGGAGGATCCTCCAGGACGAGTTAAGTGATGTCCACAACTTGTCCTGACAGTGTCCACCAGGGTAATTCCACTCATGTCCTCAGGGCACCAGTGACCTACAGTTCACTGCACTGGTGTGCCACGGGGAAAACAACAGGTCCTGATCCAGCTCCTTCCCAATATTATTGCTTTAAATACAAGCAATGGCTCTCCTTGCTTTCTTTCTATATAGATTAAAAGTCAAATGTCTGATCTCAAGCCAGTAAGGCTGATTTTATTCAAGGGCACACAGAGGCAGAGCTGGTACAGTGGGGTTGGACTGCATTCCACTTTACAGCACAACATCCTCCCTGAGACACAAAGGCACACAGTGATGCCAAGAGTTCCCACTCTCATCTGAAAAAAGCAACTTCACTCTGTAGTCAATAACAGCTCAGTTTGGCAATAACAGCAGGTGGCTGTTCACAGGGAGGGGCTGCAGAACACAGGGACAACCTTGTTTATGAGGCTGCTCAGCAGAGGAGGAAGAGGTTTGATGGGCTTCTTTTGAGGAAAAAATTCTTAATGAATATGAAAACTGCTTTAATGCCAATATAGATTGTTCTGCATACTTGAATTCCAAGGAAAAGGGTCAAAAAACAGACAGCACAACTGACTTAAACAGCGTGGAACAATCCGTCCATTCACAATGAAGCTAAACATGAGAAACTTTTCAAACAGGCTTCTTATTTCTGAGATTGATCATGTGGCTTTTTTGGTTTGTTTTTCCAAACAGATTTTAATAACCAGGAAGAAGTGTGAGGACTTTGCAAATTGAAGAAATGCCCGAGGTCTATTTCTAAGGTACACATGAAAGTCATCCACTGCCACGTAATTGATCTTGCATGGGAAAAACATTCTCTGACCTCTCACAGCACCATTAAATCATTTCTCAGTACTGAAAAAGCAACTGAAACTCAAAAAAACTAAGACCAGAATGTAGTGGAGTACAGGAATCTTATTATATAGGGCATCCTTAGCTGCAACAACAGAGGAATCTTTTATAGCCTGCTAACACTGGATTTTACAAAAAGGGACACAACTGTGTTTTCAGCAGACATCCTGTACCTCATTAAAGACACTAACAGAACTAATGGGATTTTTGGTATGGTATGATTAATTAACTGCAAACACAAGTATGAAAGACTGACTACACCAACAGACCTTCCTTGAAAGAGATTTTCTTTTCCAATATGTGCACCACTGCAAGAAATCCCCAGGCCCACCTGGCCTTGAAACAAAATCAAACCTTTTAAGAGATGATCGGCACGAAAACATTCCCCGTTTTTCACATCTTTCACCATGAAGTCAGCAAACTTGTCTACATGGCCAGAAGTCCTAGAAAAGATGACACAAAACAAGGAATGTGACAGCTGCCAGCAGACAGCCCCAAATACTGTGTGATCCCAGTGGACAGATCTTTGTCAAAGTGAAATCCTTCAAAAACGGCACGCTCACTCCTGCTTTAGATTACAGTCACGTTAAGCAGCAGCATCCCACAGAAAACACTATCTGTGGGAAGTATCAATACATCTAAATCTTAAAATGTGTCATAAAGATGACACTTGATGCTTTTAAGAACTGCATCATGATCAGAACAAGACACAGCTGCAGTAGTGAGGAATAACCAGTAATTTGGGGAGACACTTTCCTAGTATTTTATACCAGGGATCTGTGAAAGCTCCTGCCCTTTTTCTTGTCTTCTTAATCTTTTAGAAAAAGGAATAATGACAATTTCTTACCTAATGGGACTGCTAGGAGGCTTTAGACTCTCAAACATGAGTCCCAGTGCTTTCCCTGACTTATGGAAGAACAGCTTCTCACAGCGACCTGTGAACTGGTATCTAATTATTTTGCACTGCAGCAAGGTATGAAATTGGGTGACCCAGTCTCAAGATCCCTGTGGATAATTTTACTGAAGATTGTAAAAAGAAACTATGACCAGAAATCACATGCTGCAAGTTAAAAAAAAAAAAAGACTTGTATTTACTTTAGAACTGGCTCAGGAGTGAGCATGGTGCAGTCAATCTCCAGGATTTGCTCTTCCTGAATAAAGTGATGTCTCCACGCTTGGATGATGTTGTTCTTCAAAGCACATCCAACAGGCCCAAAGTCATACAGACCACTGACTCCTGCAAAGAAAAAAAGGTAGAAAAGAAGTGTGAGATTGTTCAAACTTGCATTGTTTGGAGATGTCCTCCCTTCTCAGTGCTTCCATCAGTTGGTTTCATTTTATGAGCATGAAGTACAGCTCAGCTGCAGAGCACTGAGGCACCAGGTAGTGACAAAATCTAAAACTGATAAACTCCTGCAATCAACAACTCTAAAAGCCACACTCCCTGCACCAATGAATTTTGTGGAGAGTTTTGTGGGAGCAATCTATCTGAAGGAGGAACCTGAATGCAGAAGTGATCATGCACGAGCTGAAGCAGTGTTATTGCCAATAAAACAAACACAGAGTTTATTTCAGTATCTAAGGTGAAAGGGCAGTAACCATAGAGGCATTGGGCTCCCTCCTGAGATGCTCAAATCGGCCATCTGAAGAGCTTTTATTTATTCATGTGTGCCATAAAGTTCATGGCCAAAGTTCACTGAGGGAACAGGTTCTAAAGGTCACAGTGGGTTTAAGTATTATCAGTCCCCTTATGGGCTATTCACTTAAGAGCTGGACTCGATGATCCTTATGGGCTCCTTCCAGCTCAGAATATTCTGTGATTCTGTGATTATCTTGCCCAGAGAAGCTCAGATAGAGATGAATGGTTATAAATAAGATGATGATCTCCTTAAGTCCCAAACACACTACCTTCAGCAAAGAAACAATCTTCTACCTCTGCTCAGGACATGCATCCCAAAGTCCCCTCATTTACAGTCAGAGAGCACAAGACAAAAACTGAGCCCCATCCCTACCCAAACACTTCAGGAAGGGGTAATTTTTGAAAGGTTTACAGATTCAAGCAGGAAAGTTTAAAGCAAACTTAAAAAAAAATAAAAATCTTGCATGCTGCATTAATATAACATTGCAAGACTATAGCATTTCACCCAGCTAGAAAGACCAGAACATTAGCCTAAAGGGATCAAAATGTAAATTTCTTCAAACCCATACCTCCATAAATAGAAAAGGCTTGGTCATAGAAAAACCTCCTTTTGAGAGTGTCTTCCATCTTAACTCTGTCCACGATGTCATCTTTGGGCTGTAAGGCCAGCTCCTGTGAGGCAGGCAAACCAAAAGCAGTTAATAGCTCCTGATTCTGGCAGGAGGAGAAAGCCTCTCCACTCACCCCTGTGAGTCAAAAATCTGTAAAGACCACTTTGAAGCAAAGGTATCCTGCCAACATCCTCATTTTCCAAAGAGGAATGTTCCCAGTGAGATTCAAGTGCTCAATTATGAACATCCTTGTCTGAACGCAGCATTTCAGACACTTGAGGTGAACTCGACCTAACTTTCCCTGAGTGAGTGAGTTATCCTCAGAATCCTTCACAATCACTGCAAAGAAATGCCAATTTCCAAAGCAATTCTGACCTATTTCCCTCTCCTGATCATAAAAAGAGCTTCAAGTGACCATCTCAGACTGCACACATCTAACTCTTGGCACATATAAAACTTTCAGTGAAGTGTTCCTCCAATGAAAGAACTCTGACTATGAAGAGTACAAGCACCACCATCCTTGTGCTCTGCCAAAGGGATGATTTGAGGTATTTGTACAATGAAAATCTATTTGTAAAATTTAGGTCTTCACAAATATGCCCCGCTGCACTCAAAAAACTTACAGCGCCTTAATGGCTTGAATAGATACCATGAAAATATTTAACAGCAGTCTCACTATTTTATTGAAAAACCTGTGATTTTCGCAATCTGATCTATTAGTGAGGTCAACAGATTTCAAAGATTTTCTTCAGGAAAGAGATTTGGTAATTAAAGCAGAGTTAAGCCCAGAAGTTCAATGAATTCAGATCCTCCTAAGTCTCAGACTATCATTCTCAACAGCCTTTTTGGTAACAAAAGTGTTGTGTGTCCATTTACTTCAAACTTTTCCTTCTCTTATCAGCTATAATAAAGACAAATAAACACGGTCTAATTTTAAAAGAACTGTACCTGCTCGACCCTGCTCAAAGCTTCAAATTCAGAGCTGCTCTGCCATCCTTCAGTAGGAACCAAAGGGCCTGAAAACCACCAGCAGCTGCTGAAGCAAAGGAGCTGTCCCACTGCTGCCTTCCCTAAAGGTGGGAAGGGCTGTGATGCCCTGCTGGGAAGAGCACCAGGAGAGAAAGCTCCCAGCGCTGGAGTGCTGCGCTCCCAAGGGCAGATGCTGCGTTTGCAAGGTCACCCTTGCACTGACAGCCCACACAAATTGTGTAAGTGCTAACAGCAGCTCTCCACTGCAGCCCACAGGCACTCCTTCAACACACAGGTGGGGTTCACAGGGACAGCAGGACACCTAACCAGCCTGGTGACATCCACAGGGACAGCAGGATTCCTAACCGACCTGGTGACATCCACAGGGACACCAGGATTCCTAACCTGCCTGGTGACATCCACAGGGACAGCAGGACTCCTAACCTGCCTGGTGACATCCACA
>VZTX01008840.1:202021-244925 GCA_013400915.1 Pardalotus punctatus | reverse complement strand
TAATAATAATAATAATAAATCAGAATATAAAAAACAAGCACTGCACAGTGCAGTTGCTCACCTCCTGTCATGTGATGCCCAGGTAACCTTCCCCCAGCTTTTTATTGCTGGGCATGATGCCATATGCTGTAGAATATCCCTGTGCTCAGCTGGGATCAGTTGTCCCAGCGGTGACCCCTCCCAAATCCTTGAGCATCCCCACCCTCCTTGCTGATGGGGTGGGGTGAGGAGCAGAAAAGGCCTTGACCCTGGATAAGTGCTGCTCAGCAGTGACTAAAACATCCCTGTGTTATCAACAACTTCCAGAGCAAATCCAAAACACAGTCCTGTACAAACTACTCTGAAGAAAACTAACTCTAGCCCTGTGAAAACCAGCACAAGGGCTTATGAAAAAGCAGGTCCATCAAGGCTGCACAGCCATCCTCTCCCAACACCAAATATTTAAATTTAGGTTAGGAAATCATGGTGTGATCTTTCTGCAGAAAATGCTGTCTTTTCCCTGCACTTGGTAAGTTCTTTTTATTTAAAAAGAAAAAAAAGTACTGAGCAGCACTGCATACCCCTGAATATTTATAAAATTATATTTTAGTGGCAGAGAACATGCTCTTTAAAAGCTTTTATAGCTGCATTTCAAATTAGTAGGGTGTTTTAGGGTATTTGCAATCATAGAATCTGTTCAAACAGCTATCATGTTTTAGTAGTTACCTCCCAAGATTAAAATGTCATCATAAGCACAGACTTCAATACAATGGAAACTTTTGTCTCAGCTAGAAATACTGTAACAGAAAATTAATAAAATCTGAAACAATTTTTTGCACGTTTTGGTATAATATACAAGGAATGATGCAACTGAAAATTAATGTAATTTGGCAGATATCTGGGCAAGCTAGTCTCAAATTTTCTGCTCTTATCAATACAGTATCAGAATTTTTCAGTTAAGTGTCAGGAAAAGAAAATATTTTGAATGGGAAGAAAATGGCTTTCTTTTTTTTTAAGTTGCTGTTAACCATAATAGTTTTTGCCTTACAGAACTATGAATGATTAGAAATACATACTTGCACATCAATTCTGATCACTGAGATATAAGTTATGGAACATCGTAATAAAATGCTTAAAAATTATTTTTAAGCTTGATGATTTCATTTATTGTTACGAATGCATGTTCTTGTATAATTTTTTAGAAAGTGTATTTTAAAGATCTATTAGTTTTTATATTAATATCCAAAGTCCTGTCATTAAATCTGTGGCAAATTTAGCAGCAAAAATGCAGAATCATAGATTCCTGTACTATTTTTTGTTTAAGTATCTATTCTAAATTCTAGCCACTTGAATATAGTTGTTTAAGATAATATTAGATCAAAACTGGCTAATTATCCAACCACTAATAATAGTTTTTTTCTCATCTCACACTTCCATAATTCATTTCCTCTATTTGTGTGGCTAAAGTCATTCTACTTCCTATCATCCTGCAAACTAAGACATGGCTGAAGAGTGCTTCCATAGCTTCTTCCACTGAAATGCCAAAGGAATGACAAACATTAGCAAAGGATGGGTAACAAACACTTAAGGAATATTGGCATCTTCAATACCTGAAGTGAGTTTGTGTTTTAGCTCTTATCCTGACAGTTATACCAATCAAGGCAAGGTTCCTCAACTTAAACTCCAGTGAAAGGGTTTAAATTAGGGTGATTTAAGTCACAGCTGAAGCAGACAGAGAATGCATACTCAGACTTTTACAGTAACTTAGGTGGAAATTGCTAAATTGCTGCAACTTGGTAATGCTTAATCTTATACCCATAACTTGCATGAAGCAGTTTAACCAGGTAAGTACTCAAAACTATGTAAACAAATAAAAAATCCTTGGGTTTGCTGTGATAGCTTAAGAGTTTTAGCTGGGTTTTATACTTCAATGTTTTTTCTTTTCAATCTTTCCAAAATAAAGATGCATGGGAAGTGGAATGTCAGCAGACTGCTGTGGTCACTGCTGGTGGATACCACAGAAACTGCAGTCCTGCTTTGTATGGCCAAGGCAATATCACTGGTTCAAAAAGTGATAGCACTTTCTCTTCTCATCTGCTTCACAGAGGTCATGAAAAGAAAATAGTTCATAGATCTCCATTACCACCAGTGGGGTATCCTTTGGGCTTTCCTGGGCCATTTCCTGAAATGGGCAGAACAGACAGCTTTCAGAGCCCTGCTTACAATGCAGAAGAAATCAAATTATCAGTAAGTAATGATTTTCTTATAATGCAGATACTCTCAAAAATCCATCTGTGGACCAAATGCAGCCTTGGAGGAGCCAAAAATTAGATCACTCTTGTTGTCATTATACAGTGCCAGCCCAGCAAAAATGGAAATATCCTAACAGAAATACAGTTTTTCTGGGGATTAAACATCCCCTACTGAGCCATACCTCTGTTCTAATAATGATGGAGATAATTACCAGCCATTATGTGACTGTGAGAAAGATTTCTACATTTTAGCTTATTGGCTTCTATATTGGGACACTTTGCTTTGTATTGCCTCTGTAAGAGCACTCTATTTCAAGTGTATTTCCATCATACCCGAAAACTTACTGCCTTAAGTGCTGTTAGACAAATCAAGTTCCTACTTGATCTATATCTCTTTGATTGATGGATGAAATCACAGGAATCACAGCAACTATTTTCCATATGTTAGATATGGTATTTGAAAAGAAACAGAAATTATAACTGCTGTAATCCTTCTTTTTCTTGAAATGAAAGAGTAATAGGTCCGCATTCTTTCTTTTAGTCTTCATAGGCTGGAGGCTACCACCCTCCATGACAAGTGGGACAAATTCCACTTTGCCTAGGACAACTTAAGAAAACTTGCCAGAATTAGTTGGGTTTAGAACTCCCTCTTAATTTGAGCTTTATCCTCTTCCTTAATATCTTCTTTTCTTTCTTAAGTCTCCACTACAGGTCACTTTTTTGCACTTGAAAATTAGCACTTTCCTGACCTCAAACCATGAAGCCATATCATCAGTAAGCAGTGGAACTAAGAATGTGACTAAGGAATGAACTAATCCCTCTGTCCAGCTGTGATACGTGGATCTTTGTAACCAGGAGATCCTCAGCTGCAGGGCTTTGGCTGAACCTATAGCAGGAGAAGAGGGAAGACTTCAGCATTTACTAGGGGGAGCATCATAATAAATTAGGCAGGCAATTGTACCTGTGGTTATTGTACCTCAGACAGTTCTGCTGTCCACTTCAGAAATGAATGCACATCCTTTCCTATCAGTCCTCCTGGCTGCTGGAGCTGCTCCATAGTCCAGAACCTTACTGTTGATAGGAAGAGCCATAATGATGGCCTGCTTGGGAAGCAGGGATTGCAGTGTAGCCCCTCACTGGCTGTGGTCCCATCAGCTGTGTCCTAGTAGTCTGAGAACAGTGAGAACCACGTAGTCCCAGGTGTTTGAGCTCACTTCCATTTTTATATTCTTACGTTTCACAGGAATTTTAAGTAAATGGCTTTTAGTTTCTCACGGCTTGAGAGTTTTCCTCTTTAAACTGCTAATCATGAAAACAGTAATTTGGAATTTTTCAGATGAGTCTGATAAACACCAATTCTTCTCTTCTGTCAGAAGTTGCCAGACAGAGATACCAAATCACAAACCTTCTGTTTCCAGGCAGCCTGGGAAAAATGTCCATTCTGAGACACTTCGGCAAGCTGCAGGGAAACTATTTCCCAGCTCAGGACGGGGTCAATGCCAAGATGTTCCAGATGGTGTGTGGGCAAAGTACATAACAAAACTATTAAGGAAGAGATGTTTCTAGTACAGAGTCTAGGTCCAAGTCACTGGCATTGAAGCAGGTACAAATTCAGACCATTGAAATTAAATCATCACTGAGGCTGACATTGGATACCACAGCTTTAGTGCCGATATCATTCAACAGTCTGTTAATCCAGAGTTCTGTGTTCAAATGGAAAGCTGTTGTGTTGAGGAGAAAGGGGGGGAAAAATACACAATGTATTAAACCAGAGTTCTTTGGCATAGTTCTGAGGACTTGAGGAGCATAGAACAGAGGGACAGGACCCAAGTGAAATCTCCAGTATGTTCAAAACTTCAGAAAATGTTATAAGGCACTAGTTTTCTGAAACATATTTGTAGCACAGATTGAAAACATCAGATTTCCAGGTGATGTCCTAATACCTACCAAAATTATTCTCTAGGTATTGAGGGAAGAGACAAAATAGTCTGTAGGGCTTTAGACAATGACATCTCCTCCTGGTAGAGAATCTTCAGCGAAGATGAGTAAATGTTCCACTGGAACCTCTGCCCTTTCACATTCTTAGTTGGAGGTTACATGTATAGAGAGAGTCATTCTTGCCTTAGAATAAACTAGAAAGCTCAGCTGGGATTCACTGGAAATTCTGATAGCCCCAAAAATTTTTATTTCAAGGGCTTACAAATCTAAGGAAATACTTTTTCTCTGAACAGTACTTCAGGCTGTTCTCTCTTTCTGAAACAAACAACTTCAGCAAATGATTGCCTGCTCTTTTAGTCATAAATACTTTCTCATGTTTCTCTTTAGATGATAGACAGTTGTTTGTTCTTGCTTTCAAGGCTCAGAAATGCAAGAAAGACTTAAGCTGTAGCAATGAAAATTTTAATTAGGCGTGAGGAAAGTTTCTAACACTAGTATGGGGACTTGCTTAATAAATAGATGGGAATGGAAAGTTGTGGAAATTCTACCACTGAACATTATTAGGAATTATTTTGACAGTCTTTGTCCTACCCTGAGTCCATGCCTCTCACTCCTAGGTATTACTAGCTAGGCAGGCCCTCTAAAAGTCTTCCTATGTCACACAGCAATTTTCTAGGCATCTCAAATTTAATTTTCATATATGAGCAGAAGCATGTTTAAGACAGGCCTCTGTACCTGCCGTGTAAGATGTATTGCAGGGTTAGAGGAAACTACTCGCAAAACCCCACAAATTTAGGCACTATGAGACTAAAATAAGCCAGACCAATTTCTAATCAGCAATCCAGAATTAATTCTTAACCACTTTGGGAAGTTCTTACTTAAGGAGAAGACATACTTAACACATACGTCATATAAAGAAATACGCATCTCTATCAGGTGCACTCCTTCATTTCCAGCAAATGATGAGGCAAAAAGGTGACTCTCTTTACTGGTATACACCAAAGAAACATGAGATCAGCTGGCACTGTACAAATGAAAAAATAGAGTCCTTGTTGCCTTAGTACCCAAACAAGTTAGATGGAAAGCTTGCAATGAACCCATCCCTACCCAGTTCCAGTTAGAAAACCAAAAGGCAGAAAGCAGTGACATCTGAGAAAAAGAAATTCATAAACTAGGGCCCATGAATCTAATCTGAGACATGGATTAAAGCACTTTTCTTTATGGTTTTTCTTCCTCAGAGGCTAAAAGTAAAGACCACAAAGAAAATAATGAAAGGACAGACCAATGGCTTGGAAAGCAAAGTGCTACTAACAAGGAATGTTGCTTTTTAGACTTGCTGAGATAAAACCCTCTCTCAAAGTGTACGAAAAACAATGCATTAGGGACCTATCTAAAATCATAGTCTGTGATGTCTAACCCTCAGACTAGGAGGGTTACCTCCTCAGGTAGGGAGCTGTGGGGAGGCACGACCTGCTTATTCTAAGTGATAAACATTCTTCTCTCAACTCTGAGGGAATTCAGAAATGTCTCATTTGGAGTTTACAGTGTATTTCAATGAGAAACACATCAAAGTACCAGTTAAAGCAAAGGACATTTAACAGTTTAGGCAGATCGCTTGATCACAGGTCCAATCTGTTTCCAATGACAAGTCAGTAATTGTAAGCATTGTTACCATGAAACTCTAAGAATCTCTTAGAACTTGATGTAACATTTCTGAAGACTGGCACCTGTGTACATCTGCAGTCTATAAGGAAAAGTCTGATGAGATTTTTCTCCAGGTGACAACACCTGTTAAATTCATATTTCAGATTCAGATTTTTCCAAGTTTCTCACACTTCTCACTGCAAGTATTTTATTTGCTCAGTGTTGAATCAGTGATTTCATAGCTGGTATTCAGTAAATGAAATGCATGGTGATTCTTTAAGTAAAGCCTGCAAATCCAATATGTTCGTCATAATAACAAAACCTTCTTCAAAGAATTTAAAATAGTACTGACAATTCTGTCACTGAATCCTAACATCACAAAGAGATGTATTTGTGACCTAGCCCATGAAGGAAGAAATGTGCATGTAGCTATGGCATTCAGAATGGCAGGAAAAACTCTTCATATGAGAACAATGATAATTTATGAATGGGAAATCATACATGTGTTTGTGAAGAGAATCAGAAGACAGGTCATGTCCCTCCATTTTCTTAAACTTTAGAAGGCTGGCATTCTTCCTTATTCCTGCTAGTACAAGGATTTAGAGAGGGATGTTGTGGCACAAAGTGATCCAATACCTTTAGGTTTCTTACTTGTACATGTCACTTTTTCTTGTCCATCATTTTAAAACACTGATTTGGAGGGACTGAGAAAAGGAAGATTCTGCTATTCCTGTGAATTTCATTTTAGGAGCCCTATACCTCAGCCCTATACATACATCATGCCTCACTCAAAAAGGATGGTATTAAACTCAGAATTTATTTCCATCTATCACTTACTTGCTGTACGTTGAACAGAAAAGGGTTTTCCTATAGGAAATCTCTAAATTTCATCTCAAAGTCTGCTGCAAAGAGTTTGAATAGTTTGGTGCTTTAAAGCACTTCTCTAATTAGTATCTTTTAGCCTTAAAAGCTGCTAAAGAACAGCTTTCAGTGAGGTTGAAAACAAAGACCAAATCTGTCTGTAGTTGCTGTGGAAATAGGAAATACCCCATTCTGATACAGTGGAGCCTGAAGTAAAAATTTACAGGTGCAATTGAACTGGCATTTTCCACAGACCATTTGAATATTTGAATTCCTATTTGGTGTGCTGACATACAAACTTCAAACATTTTTAAATTCCAGAAAAAAGAAAACCTGAGATTCTAGACTAATAACTTAATCAGTAACTAAAACTATTTAAGATATGGTTGAACTAAGACTAATGGTATCAATCATTTTCCTCAATATATAATGGTATAAAGATATAAAATTACCTTTATTGTAATATTAAAGCTCCTATACTAAGTTTTTTCCTCAGTCAAATGTTAAAAAGTCGTCATAAAATTGTATTTCTCTATACAAAAAAGCACTGAATGCACTTAAATGTAGTATCTTTAGGAAAAGAAAAATTATTTCATATTTCTTTGGATAAAGACATTCCAACAAATGCATCTTAGGTATTAGCAAGAAAATTAACAAAAATTGCTGCTTAAAAATTTAGAACTTGTTCCAGCAAAGATTCACACATGTATTTTGCTTTATACAACCCTGCATCCCATGACAACCATCTAAAGGCTGATTTTTGGTATGGTTTATGTCTGAGTCTACTAAATGCTCATTAAATGGAAAGAAGATTTTTCAGTGAATTACTTGCAGTAAATAAAATTTAGCACATTCTCCAGAATGTCAGGGCTTGAAGTTAATAGTACTGAAATAAGCGTAGGTTTGCTCCCTTTCCTCAGAAAGCATCGTATCACAGAAGCAGAGCTAAAATTCCAGGCAGCAATCAGCAGTATCCAACACTAATTACACTCTGTAATTCCAAAAAATGTTATTGTCCTCTGCCCTGGTCTATGTTATACAAATAACTAATATAACCTGTAGTTGATACAAAGGTTTTGGAGGTTCTGTGCCAGCTTAATTCTGTCTAGTGGGACATTTAAATTTTTAATGGCAAATCCACATCCTAATGCTATGAATATCAGACGTAATCAAACATCACGTTGAATTTATGTCATTTAGGCACATGGATGCCTTTAAAAATGAAGCTTTCTTGGAGAGGTGTAAAGCATGATAGTGTTATTAGCTGCTATAGGTCAAGATGTTTTTTGCATCTAGAATTTGATAACTCAAACATGTTGTAGCACTTGCTGGTTTTTCCTAACCCTGATTTTCTGTTCATTGCTCAGTCTCCCCCTGAGATGTCCTTCCTTGCAACAACCGAAAAGTTCCTTCAGGAGGAAGAGAAACATGCAAGAGAGTTTGAAGAACGTTTAAATTCACACCTTGAAGAGCTCCAAAGATATTCTGAAAATACTCTAAAAAAATATGCCAGGATGCACCAAAGCAGGCATACTTAAGCCAGTCACACAATTAAGAAAAGCAAACCAAGTAATCACCCCTGAGTTTCTTAGAACTAAAATCTGCAACTAGCTGCTTAATGTATTTAGGCACATTGCCAATAGCATGTATTTGTAACACCAAGTTTTCAAGAAAATCACCATTATCCTACAGATTTAAGTATATTGTAACTTGACTATATTACAAAATAAATTCTAAACATGTTCTAAAATATACAGGTGGGTTTTGCACAGTTAAATTGTGTGCAGCAGAGACCCTGTTTCAGCACTGTATCTTAAGTAAGATACATACAATTCTGTAATGTACAGAGGGCTAATAAGTGGAATTATTCCCGTGAAATTAGAATCAACCAAGAGAAATTCTCTAGATTGTACAGAAAAATAATAAAGGCCTTTAGCCATGTCTCAGCTCCTGGCACAAAAAGCTTGTCTATGCTCTGGTGATTCTTGGCTGTGGAAATAGCCCCTGGGTCTCTGGAAAAGCTGCTATATGAGATGAACATGAATAGACCGAGAACATGTTTTTGAAGCCACCCATGTTGCCCCTTTTACCAGACCTGTGGACTTCACCTGGGGCAGAACCTGATCTCAGGTGCTCTACATGAAGACTTTAAAATTTTTAAATCCTGTATTCAAAAGCACCTTATTTGAAGTTTTGTTACCATGATGGCTTGTTGTTTAACTGTATTGGAACATGAGAAAAACTAACTTCAGACAACTTGTGATCAGTCTTAGGTAAGGGCCTAAATTCTCTACATTTTCATACAACGTAGGACAACATTATATAACTGAGCAGAGTTAATTCAACTCCATGTGCTGAAAATCTGCATAATGTTGAGATTCCTTTTATTTGCAATTCATACTGAATTCTATTGCTGTGCAAGCGAAACAGAAATTACAGACACTGTTGATGAACCACCAATTTCAGTGAATGAGATACTGAAGAACTGCTTTCCAGCATATACTGTTGCCAACTTCCTGGGAAAATCTGGATAAAAATAATACCAGGCTGTCAAACTGCTCCAGTTTATGAGTAAAAGAAGTCCATTAATATTCAGGACCATGGCTAAAATGTAAATTGTTTTTTGATGCTATATTTCCACTAAGACAAAATACACTGCATCATACTTAAACAAAATACCAAGATTTTGAATACCAAGTTTGGCTCAGCTTGCAGCAAAATGAGTAATGAAGATGAGGACATCAAAGAACCTTTTACAGGAAAATTCAGGAAAATTACTAGACTCAGCTGGATGAACAAGGGCTGAATAAAAAGATGACGGAATGACATCTGAACAAACTAAATACATATGTATCCTCAGCTTGGGGAGAGATGCAGCTTTAAAAGAACTAATAAAGAAATTCAGGAACCTCTGAAAATTAAGCTAAATTTTAAGCTGGGAAAGATCTGTAGATGCAAAAGGACAGCAAAATACTGTCTTTTAGAAGGGCAAAAGAAAAAAATTAGCCAGTTAACCCGAGTCTTTTTTCAAACATACAAGATGACATTCTGCTCCAGATCTTTGAAGAAATGTGTATGTGTCTGCCTCCAGTTCAGGCCTGAGGACACCTCTCAAGGTACACTGATGAGACAGTGCAGAATGAATAAATTAAATTATCAAAAAATGAGTACTTTTTTTTTTTCCCTAAAGCTTTGTAAGATCTGGGCAAGCTACTAATTTTGGCTTATGAAATACCAGAGTTAGTTTCAGCCTGGCTTTTGTGAAATGCCATATAATAAACTGCCTGTAAGAAGCACGGAAAATTGCCAAGTACCTGTATCTGAACAGCCTACTTGTTACTGCTATTGCCTGCTCAGAAAACATTGTGCCACAAATGTGCTAAGACACGATGGATCAAGGTGCCCTTTTTTTAACACCTGCTTACCAGAAAGGTTGTCCTTCTCTTCCTCAGCCAAACAGTAAAAGTTGCTCATCTGACACTCCCCAATTTAAACGAGCCAATTGCTACCACAGTATATCTGGAGCCACTCCACTGGTTTGAATTCTTTAATTGCATTAAAAGGTAGAAACTCAACTGAACTGGTGAGAGGTTTCTGAAAGAAGATACATGTTCCTGATGTTATCATGTCAAAAAAACTTTTTAAATAATGATGGACAGCAGAAATAATAAGGAATGAAAAATGATGCATTTTTGAACAGGGGTTTGGACATGGATGTACATTGTGAAAAAAGGAATAATCAGAAGGGTCCAAGGCTATAAATGCCTGAAAGAACCAATAAAAATGAAAAAAACAAAAAAAAACCAAACAAAAAAACAAACAAACAAACAAAAAGTATTAGGCTAATTTGACAGGACAAGGCAGTCTTTGGGAGCTGCAGATTGCTCAAAAAATACAGAAAATTTCTACTTTGTGAATAGTGAGGCAATGGAAAATTTTTGTAAGCTGCTGGACTTTGATAATTTTTCAAAGCTGTACTGAAAAGCAATTTTTGGCTCCCAGTTGAAAGACTTGTTTTAAATACAAAGAACAATGGTTCGGGCTGCCACCAGCTTTTTTTTTTGGCTGAAGGAAAAAACAGAGGTCATATGCACGCAGTTGCCAACATGTTTCATCAAGATGTAATTTTGAAATAGTTGGTGGCATAAGAGCTGCCAGAGCATTGCTGTCCAATTCATTCCCCAAAACTTACTCTGAGGGGGCTGAAACAGCAGTTACTGAACAAAATGATTTAAAAGTGGCTTACAGGAAAGTTGGACATTGAGCACATTTTCTTCCATTTCTTACTTTCTAATTTTATGTATGGGAAATTTAGGAGTATAAGAATGGAAGAGTGTCAGACAGTGGGTACTCTGCACCAATGCAGAGAGGAATGCAAACTGCAGTATGTAGTGCCAAATGAACACAAAAATGAACAGTCACAGGCACAGCTCTCTTGCTTTTCTGATGGGTAGACTTAAGCTATGGCTAATAAATATCTGCTGTGATCAGAGATACTACAGAAAGTACCTAACCCCCCCAGTCTCAGTGTTCTGGCTTTATTGTAGTGTAACTGTTTATAATTCCTAATTTAATAGAGGAACAACAGCACACAGAATCAAGCCCACCAGCACTTAATAATTAAAAGTTCAACTAAACACCACCAGTGGGAATGAAAAGGAAGCCCTCAACAGAGACTGACGAATGCGTGAGCCCCAGGTGACTTCACATCTGTCATGCCAGTTATCAAAGCCTGGATTACACAGCCAGCTCAGGTACGTGCTGAATTCTAGTCGGTCCTGCTGCTCTCTGCTCCTGGGTCTCCCACAGACTTAATATTCACAATCACTTTTTTTCCCATTTAATTCCATTCAAAATAGCTATCCGCTAGATTTTACACCAACTGCCTTGTGCTAGGGAAAGTTGGTTTTCTTCTCAGACAGAGCAGTCTGCTGAGAAAATGCTAGGTTAAGCAGAGTTCATTGGAGCTGGCCAAACCAATGCAGGAACTGTGTGTTGTTTTTTCCTCACTGTAGGGATCAGATCTCAAAGTTCACTGTTGGAGTTACTATTTAATCACATGGACACCCTGAAATGCATAAATTGGCTGTAATTTAATGTACTGCATCTAAATTTCTGCTCGTGGATTGAGCAATGCTGCTAGATCCTGATAGGCTGCACTCCCGTGTCCCTTCCTAAAACAACAGACTGATCTGGTTTTTTCACCTATTCCACAGCTACAGGAGTGTTCAATCCTGTACATGAACCATCTGGGCACTGAACATAAACAGTCTGAAAAAAGAACAGTGCATCTTCTCTGATGTGTGCATTTAAACTGAACATCAGTGAATATGTAAAATTTTCTTGTAGATGGACTGAAACATAGGACCAAGAGCCAGGCTCTTTGAGCTCTTAAAATGTGTAGTTCTTCCTTCAGACCACAGGCAGTGCTGCTGGCTTCTCTCACTTGGCTTTGGGAAGCTGGGGCCATGTGTAACACAGCTGGGCATTTACCCATTGCAAGAATACTTGACACGATTGCTTTGTTTTCTTAGCACTTTGCAGACATTTATGAAAGTCCATTCAAACCTTGATGTTTAAGTATTTGACTCAGATTTGATTTATGCTTTGAAAAATTGGGTTTAAAAAACTGCTTCTATAACTTGATTCATCAGAAGGCCATGTCAGGTTTTTAATGACTTCACCTGATAATGAGCACTCTTGGAAACCATCTCATAAGACGCTGCTGAAGAAGTGTCTCAGCATGAGTTTTCTGGTAAAATGCTTGTAATAAATCATTCAATTTTACCCACAAGCTACTGTATGCTGGGAAAAGGTTTGAAACCCTATCTCTAAAACATTTTTGAAGGCGACTGACAGTTGGAGTAATACATACAGTTAAAAAACCAGAGGCACAGTTACACCTTTGGCTGAGAAGCTCACACAAGCTGACATTTGGGCAACTGCCATTAATTTACTTCCCCATTATTACTCAGTGTTTTTTGACAGTTTCTGTCTGCAGAAGCTTCATACCTTTTTTCCAAATCCACATTCTCATATGCAATACTACTAAAAGGGAATTTGGTAGAAAATGTCAGAATCCAACTTCATTGTTTACAAGAGAAAAAAAAGAAAATTTTTAAGAGTAGAACTGTGACATCCATTCCAGCTTCTGCATAAGGAACCATTCAGAATGTATAACACTATTTTCCTCTCAATTACCACTCAGTAAAATTGCCCATTTCAGAGAACTGAAATACACAATGTCTCTAATTAGCTATAGATTCATATTAATAGACATTTGTCTCTGAAAAGATTATTATGGTGACCCAAAGAATTTACACATGACAAGAGATAAAGGGAGGGCATAAGAAAAAGCAGCAGAAAAAAAAACATCTCATTAGACAAGTAATCATACATGTTATCTAACCCAACTGACCTTTTACCTCTTTCGTTTTTATCTGCCAGTTCATCAGTTCATTGCTCTTATGTGTCACAGACTCAACTCTTGCAGAAAATGAAGGGGGGGGGAGGGGGGGCAGAGAGCAGCATAAGGACTGAACAATTTCAGGAAGGCTCTCTGAATTACAAAATCATTGCCTGGGCTCATAAAAAAGCCCTGCAGGTGGAAGGGACTGAAATAAGCTACTTCTCAGAGACAGTAAAGTCACAGGGACTTTGTTAGAACTGCCACAAAGTACTACAGAACAAGCAGGGTCAGGAAAACCTTGGTTAAGAATCTATGAAAGAGGACGATGAGGAAGAATCTATGCAAGAGGTTATCAGAAACTGCACTTCTATTCTAGATGCCCAAGACACCAAGCACCCTGCACGACACACATATTTAAAATACACACTTTTGTTCACTTCCTCAGGCACAAATTTTATTCAAGCTGAACAGCTCAGTTGAAAAAGGTGCAAACTACCAGAGCTCCATTGCAGCCATCCCTGACTGAGGATAGAATAAAAATAGGACAAGGATTTGGTGCCTGGGAGAACAGAAACAGCTGGGAGATGACAGACTAAGCAATTACCTTTACAGATTCATCATTTCAGATCTCCCCAGCTGAAGGAAGCAGTTGTCAGTGCAAAGCACAGATAATTTCAGTGTCAGCACACGGCTCGCTGAGCACAGGGGTTTGCCAGCAGACTTCCCGCTGGTCACTCCATGAGTAAACACTCTTGCAGTCAGACCACGCTGGCCATCCTGTCTGTGCAGTTCATTGTGCATATCCTAACTATGATGCAAGCTGAGGGGGGGAACAGCCTAACAGTTCATCCAAACTCTTCCTTTAGGTTTTAGTAAGCTGTATTTCAATACCATCTCAGTCCGCAGGACTAGTTTAATTCCAGACACTCCTGACAGCAGTGGCACCATGCAGCTGGTTTATAGTTGGCCATAGGATCACCCCGCTGTGGGAACATACGCCTTAGGGCAAAACGCACTGCAAGGACCTGCACGTTCTTGCCTGAAGTGTTTTTTTTGTAAAGCAACTTTGGCTGGCAGCAGCATTCTGCACAGGAGCAGTACATGGGGCACTGCAGGAAACACAGCCCCCTCTTTCACTGGCACCTCTGTGAAGAGTCCCATTGTCTTCAGTAGGACTAGCCCTAGGCCAAAAGACTGCCTGGAAGGGAAAGACTTGAGAGGTCTTTTGCTTTCAGCACAGAAATATTTCCTGCCATGCTCCAGTGCACTGTAGCATCACATTCTTCCTTGCTTGGCCTGCATTTAAGCAGCAGAGAAGAGTTTTCAATCTCCTTCCCCAAAATCTTCTGAAGGTTAATGCCTATTGAGTGCCTTAAAATACTTGGATGAGAAAGGGCTGTAGTAGAATAGAGGGTCATTGAGGCATTTTGATGAGAATGTGTAGCTTGATTTCCTAGAATTAAACTGCCCAAGCTGTGCTCACAGCTTCCTTCCAATGAGGGGATGTTACAGAACAGCAGCTCACTTCAGCAAAGAGATCGGAGACCAATGTTGCACTAACATTACTTTTCCTTCATTAATTAAAAAAAATAATCGAGAGCTGTATGCAAAACCACCTTTTTATTGCCACTTACACAGTTTCAAACATTAAACATTCAGATAAGCAACTATCTGTGTTTATGTAGTTTGTTATTAGTTACTTCACCATAACCTGGCAGAATCTCCCTTTCCAAATTCTGCAAGATTCCTTCCAGCAGATCTTGAAGTATTCACTTTGCATGTTGGCATCCTGCACCAAACAGAAATTCTTTTTGAGTGAACTATATAGTGGTTCATGAAAAAATTATTACACAATGTAGGCTTTCACAATGTCACATTTTTTTCCAAAATAATTTGGAGATTCCAAGTAAGACTTCTCTCTTTTATTCAAAAAATAAATATATCCTTTCTGAATCAAAGCACTTCATATGACATTAAGTACAAAGAAGAAATGTACTTCTTTGGAAGTTCTGAAATAGACATACAAGAGCTCATGGGAGCAACATTATCCGTGACAGTGATAAAAGCTGAAAGCTGATTTTTTACAAATTTATAGCAGAACACGATTTCCTTTTACAATATAGAGCTTCAAACAGCTTTAAGAAAAACACCATTTTAAAAGTCTGAAAGGCACATAACTGGACCATAAAACGTACTGGCACATTCACTAATACGTTTTATGTTACATTCCTAAAGAGAATCCGCAGGACCCTAACCAAGAGAAAGACTGAAAATACCAGCAAGTTCCTTTGCAAAGTACTAAAAGAGTGGCAGAGAGTTCCTTTTGGCTCTTGGTAAAATTAATATCCCAAAGCTAGAGAGTCTGAAAAGCTGCATCATTCAGTTGTATTTGGACGCGTCGCTACATAAACAAACACAACAATCAGCAGTACTACGACAGCCAGCGTGGGAAGCACCACGGTGGTGATCTGTTGCCGGGCCTCTTGCATTGCCTGTTTTCTCTCCTTTTTATCTTTCGAGGTCTCTTTTTTGGGTTTTCCTCTAAGCTGCCTCATCCTCCTCTTCGGATCTTTTTTTTGCTGAAATATGGGAGCAAAGGGAGTGGAACAGCAGAAAATTGTCCAAGGTCTTTTGAAACAAGAGGCTGAAGAATTCCTTTTCTGTCAAGTGGGTAGCTGTGCAAGAAACTGCAAGAGAAAGAAAACAATTCTTTTGAGCAAGATCTACACATATTCCAGTCATTAAAATCATTTGCAGCTCCAGTTGGCAAGTCTTTCACCCAATGGACACCAATGCAGCTTCTTTCAAGCAAACAGTCACAGAGTCACAGAGTTTAGCTCATCCACATAACATTTTCCCCATAAAAACTAGAGCAGTTCATCATGGTGTGTATCTGTCCAAAACCCCTGAACTTGCACTCTGTTAAGCCAGAAACAAAGCCTGCCACCATATATTTTATCCTCCAAGGTAACCCAGCTGAAGACTTAATGAAAACAATATGAATTAGTATCGCATCAACACAGGGTTCCAGCTGCCCCTTCCTGAAACAGCAGCAGGCTCCCTGCTCGGGGGCTGTGCCTCCCCACAAACCTGCAGAACAAGGAGGGCCAAGCACGCACCCTGCCACAAGCACTTATCATCCACAACAGGTATTTATTGCAATAAAGGGTACTCCAACAGGAAGAAATGGGGAGAAAGAGATGCCTAATTTAATACTCCTGGTTCTGCTGCCACAGAACAGTCTAAATCATAACATGACTCAGTGCTGTCACTCTTAGTGCAGCTGTCAATTGACAGAAGAAAAAAAGCCCAACCAGTCTGCTAACAAATCACCATTGTAGCCAAGCAGTCATTAATAAAGGAGAAGTTAGTTGCTCTGAAGCATCTACTAGACAATTTTTAAATACAGAAGTATCTATAATGTGAGATTTAACAAAAACACCGCATGGTATGAAAGCCTCTCTGAAAGAAGAATTAGCATGTACTTAGTATGTCCATACCCACAGTTTGTTTGCCCCTGAAGTGCCTAAAGCTGTGCAATTCCCTGACTGTGAGAGAGGGGGGATGCCAGCCACTGGTTGCATTCTCCTCCACCACATCCTTCCGCTGCAGCACAACAGCTGGACACAGGCCACATGAAAATAAACACAGATTTGGAGGGTAACAATTACTGGTATCAAATACTGAGTTGAATTGAAGTAAATTATGAACTCAGGTCTTTCCATCACTCTAATATACTCAGAATAAAATGTATGTAGAAATTAGTGGGTTGCTGCAACTTCCTCTTTTCCTTCCTTCTTCTTTGTATCAAAATAGAAAGATGATTTTAACATGCTGCTGTAGGTAAGGAGCATGTGTCAACAAGCAAAGCTGCAAAGCTCAGTTCACCCCAGACAATTTTCTCTTGATGTGTCATTTCTGGTCAATGCTGCAAGTTGTCTTATGACTACTTTTTTAAAAATCAAGAAGAGGTTTCACTGAAAGTGGGATGCTTCCTGTTGGTGTTACCAGTCAATCTTATTTGTCAGCCTGATCACAGAAGCAAAACGGAACTAAAAACACTCTCGTACAAAATGAATCCTCACCTAGAGGTTATGTGCAGCTACAAAGGACTTTTCATCCCATCTCAGAGGTAACAACCTGCCTGTGTGAATCTCATCCAGGTAATTCATTTGCATCATGTAAGGTACAATGTGGAATAACTCTGCTAAATTGGAACTGATGGAAGTAACCAGACCATCACAGCAACCATGTGGTACTAGAAAACCAGCAACAAGGCAAAGCATCAATACTTCTGGCTTTATATGGTCCATCCTGGAAACAATCTAAACAAATTAAAAAAAATAAATAAAAAAAAAAAATCAAAACAATAAAAAACTTCCAACAGAAAAAAACCTCAAGCATGACAAAATCTCAGTGTTCAGCTGGATTCATCAATTCTGTATACCCTGCCCATGTATCTTTCAGGATGCTGTTTTCTGATCACAGACTTTGCAAATTCAGCTTGCACTATGAGGCAAACCCTTCATTTCGGTTTTGATAATGCACAAAAGGGGAATTTTTGTGCCTGGGATATTTTTTCAAAAGAGGAAACAAAATTCAAGTCTTAGAAAGAATCAATTCCTTCTGCACATTGCAGCATTAGAATCAAAATACATAACATTTAGAGACCAGAATTGGTCAATGAATTTAATGACAGGAAGGTAAACAGTAATTGGATGGAGCAACTACAAACAACACCCTGTTCCAATCTTTTAATCAAATGGGACTACTTAATTTTTAAACTTTCGCAACCTTCTTCTCAGCAAAGCCTCAACTCTCTCCCCGACTCAGGGCAGAGTTTTTGGTATTACAGCTTCTGCAAGCCATGGGTTTCTGGTTTGGTATTGTTGTTTATCACTTCTCGAACTAACTCTTCAATTTCCAATGGGGCAAAACAAATCTTTTACCCCTTCCATTTCCATGCCCTCTCCTGCTCTGGTCGTAAGATTTATTATCAAACTCTGGAAAAATTACTATACAAAATAAAGTTTTACATTTGCCCTTTGGGATAATTAGACAACCAGGGCAGTTCAGGCTGTATTTTGGTATTATTTTCTGTTTCCACTGTTAATGCACATCTGCATGTTTTGTATCTGGATTACCCACAAGACCCAAGAAGTGATGGACAGTAAAAGCCTCTGGGACTTTCTGGGTATCACAGTAACAAAGAAGAGTTGCCATGAAACCACTCTCTCTAATAATAAATGTATGCCTTGCTCTGTGCAGCATCACTTACTATCCAGACATTAAAAACATCAGGATGTTTTTTTAAGTCTCTTTTGAATGACTATTTCACTCTGAAGCAAAATCATACCAAGTTAATTACATACACTGGCTAACATCTGATGACTTAGAACAGAAAGCCTTCCCGCAAACATCAGCACCACTTGAACTGCAAGCTGATGCTCTCCAGTTTGGGAATCTAGCATCAATCTCCAAATACATTTCCAGTAGACTGCGTTACTTGGCTTTGCTACTGGCAGAGATGGAGTCACACAGAAACTGGCCCACGGTTTCCAGAGAAATGAGCCTTAGGGTTCATCTGAACTGAACCATAAAATGGAAGTGGTGAATCTCTGCAAGTTGCTGCCAGGGTCCTACTGCTGCCAGGTGCCCAGCCATGACTGCCAGGATTGGAGAGTTGCTGCAAGAGACAACGCTTCCCCACAGGAAAAGTCCAGGATGTTGTAGATTCTGCTATGTTCATCTTGGAATGAAACAGCCCTGAAAAACCAGTGCTCAGCTGGATACGAGGAAACTTTACAGCCTGTGTTGTACAAGCACGTTAAGAGTGCCACAGCTATATCCCCTTCTGCTGCCAAGCCTCTTACCAGCCCCCGTGGACTTCACTGACTACTGGAAATTATGGGAAGAAAGAAACAGATCTATAAAGCACATCATGGCAGTGACAGGGACAGGATTACAACATTAGGGTCTTGTTCCCTGTGGCGTACACAGTCCATGAGAACAAATTATCTGACATTACTGAGCTACATCCTCCCTCAGCCAGCAACCACCCTGCTTGTGCTCTGGGAAGGCTGAATGCCAGTGAAGAGGCAGGAAGCAATACAGCATTGGGATGGGTGTAATTAACAGTCTTGTTAGCACTGTTCATTTAAAACATCTCAAAGAAAGTCACTATCAAAAGGTCAATGAGAAAGTGATGTCCCAACGGTACTTCAGTCTTGTGCAAACTCTAACCTTGGACCAGCTGCAGAAGAAGTGGAAGCTCACCTTTCCTCCTCAAACAGAAGCTGAGAGTTGCCTTTCCATGCCAGTCTCCCCCAAACAGGGGAGGACTCACTGCTGCAGGCTGCACACATCCCATCCTCCTGAGGCTGCTTCCCATTGCTATTAACTGCTCAACTGGCTCAAACATCTTCTGAGCATTAAAAAAATTCAGGCTACTGAGGAGAAACCTAAAGACATTGTTCTTCAACACCATACAAATTCACGAATTTAGTACTCTAGCTTGCCTACTAGAGCAACTACATTCCCCCTTCCCCATCATCCGCATTGCTTTTATATACAAAAGTGTTCTTCATTCTATCTTCTGGGTTAAGTTACTCTGAACTATTTCTGCAGAGCAGAACGTCAAAACCTAAAAATATGAATTGGCGGACTGAGTCACTGAAGTCACTCATACCAATGCTGAAATATTTGCCAGCATCTTATAGCAAGTCAACTATGGCTAGGCAGGGATAATTTTGTACCAGAAGGCTGTAGTGGAACCAATGGGGACTGGTTTCCTTCAAAACATACCAACAATCTTCCAATCAGATCTATGGCAGTCTCTCATCTCCTTTTTTTTGTAAAATTAACCCTGACCCTCAATAATCTGCAACTAAAAGCTCCCCACACCACACACGGCTATTCCTGCAAGCCTTCAATAGCAGCCTTGACTCCAACTACACCAGTGCTCACAGAGTACCACAAACTTGCAAATCCCTCTACATGCAACACAAGGACAAAAGATTTTGTTTATCTACACTTAGGGTAATTGCATGTCTCAATATCCAGAGAACTTATTATCACCAACCTTACTGCATGAATGTATTAGCTATGTTAAACTGATTAATTTTTCTCCAAATCCAATGCAAGCCAATTTGGATCAACCTGGCTTCATGATCCTGCTATTGACACTGCAACATTCCTGGAACAGCAAAACAACTTGAAATTCAAACAAACAATCTGACAAGAATTAATTTTTATAATTTAAATTCTCCCTTAGGGGCATGGATGTTACTGAGACATTAAAAATAAAACCAAACAACAAACCAGCAGACAATCTAGACACACAGTATTCAGACTGCCTGCCAGCAGTTGGATAAAAAGGACATAAGACATCTAAGCAGACAATACTTTTCAGATTATTTGAGCATTAAAAAGCCCCAAAACCAGTCACAGCATCAATGCAGGGCCTCCTACCCACAAGGCTTTAATCCCCCTTAGCTCATGGAACTTCAGTACCCTGCAGATGAGCTGGTGGCCACTGCAAGGAGATGGCAGCTCCTGAGAGAGCAGAAAGAAACCTGATGTGCTGCCCCAGCCAGCACGAGGAGCCCAGAACCCATAAATTCGCTGGAGTAATATCATTCTTCCATCCTTAATAAAAGTGGGGTCTAAGCAATGGACACGCATTCTTTCCCACCTTGGAAACCAGGCAAATGTTTGGGGATTTTTTTAATGAATGACTGAGCTGCATGTAATGCTGTTACACAAACCATGGGTACTATTTAATAAAGGACAAGTCTTATTTTAGGCTACCCCACAGAATCACAGAATCAACTAGATTGGAAAAGGCCTCTGAGATCATCAAGTCCAACCTATGACCAGACATCACCACGTCAAACAGACCATTGCACTAAGTGCCACATCCAGTCTTTTCTTGAACACCTCCAGGCACTCTGACTCCACCTCCCTGGGCAGCCCTTTCTAATGTCTAATCACCCCTCTGTGAAGAAATTCCTACTGTCCAGCCTGAACCTTCATTGGTGCAGCTTAACACTGCGTCCTCTAGCCCTGTCACTGGCTGTCTCGGAGAAAAAACCAAGCACCGCCTGGCTACAACCTCTTTTCAGGTAGATGTAGAGAGTGGTATCATTGTCCCTGAGCCTCCTCCTCTCCAGGCTTCTTCTCCATGGAACAGAGATTCATTTTTTTTATCATTACTCCATAACTGATTTTACCTTGAGGTGACATACCACATTTTGGATGGGGAATTTTCTTTCCTGCAACTCTATAGTCTGGCCGTTGCATCAGCAAGGTCACCAGTTTCTAAGGCGATTTGGCCAGCTTAGACATGCAGCTAAATGGGAATTTTGAAAAGTATTTCAGTAGGAGTTTAGAGGTGTACAAGGAGGAATACTGGTGCATGGAGCTCTAGATGAGGTCTCCATAGAGTACAGTTCTGCACACAGCCTTTCCATCCACTCAGGTCCAACTATTTGACTTCACATTTCTGGCAGCTGTGAGAAAAATAACAATGTTTATATCTTCTCTGAAGAACATGTTCATCACTTTGCATGGCTATTACCCGGGTAGAACTTGTAGGAGCACTTGGACCAGTTTGCACCCATCTCCCGTGCAGAAACAGAAGCTATACCTGCCCCTGTGTTTGTGTCAGATCCACTACGCACCCAGTGCCTTGCAAGCCTGGCTCAATGCAGGGAGCTTTTTGGGGAGAAAAAAAAGCTTGATTTTAACAGTTTTTAGGCAACTGCAGTGGTAATTGTCCAGCACTATTTCCATCACATTCAAACAAAATTATTACACTTCATTTTAAACACTAAATGTAAAATTATAGTTTAAAAAAATCTTCATTATTTGACTGGTTCTATGTAATCACTTGTGTGGGTGACAAAGATGGATAGAGCACATATTTGCCAATTTGACTAAGAGTGCTGAACCCTAAAGACTGAGCCTGCCCAAAGGATTAGCAAAACCCTACAATCCTAGTCACATCCTCCATCGCTCTCCCAAACCTCCCCAACCAACCCACTCTGAGCAACACAAAAGTGGCTCCATGATGAAGTGAATATCCCAGCTACAGGAAAGTTTCTGACAGTACTGAAACAAATCTCTGTGCAACCACTAAAGAGAGGAATATACTATCAATTGCTTTTAAAAACCCACAATTTTTAATTTGCACAAACCATCCTCTAACAAAACGAGCAATGACTGCAGCAACAGCCAAAAAAATAACTTTCCTTCTCCATGATCAAAATGCTCTGGGTCACCCATTCCTTTTAAACGGAAGCTGCACAGCAGAATTGATGCATATCCGAAGATAATGCTTGCAATGCTAAATTTGAGATCCTCTTTCAGTGACACTGTCATGACTTCAGAGTCTGCTAAAAATGAAAAAAAAGGCATTAAGAGAAAAATTTTTGCTCTGTGAAAAATGGATTTTCATGTTACAGCATGAGGCCAGTTGTTAATATCATAAAAATTTACCTCAGTCTATTTGACTATAGCAAAGAATTACAATTAGCAAATCAAAAGAACCCTATTTTCAAGGGTAAAAGCTTTTAATTATACACGTAACAATATGGAACTATTAAGATTCTGTTTGAAGTCAGTTTAACATTATTTTTTAGTAAGAGGTGGTGGCTTTTTTTCTAAAGCTGAATTGACCCATCATTACTGCAACATCACATTTACTGTAAATGCAGCTTTGAAAGTCTCCAAACTACTCTCAGCATTTGGAAAATGAAAACCATCAGTGAATGATGCCAGAAAGTCAGAGAGAGCAAGGCTGCCAAAGCAGAAAGCTATTTCAATATGATTTTCACAATTCTAAAGACCTGGGTATAGTGAGCAACCTCTATTAGAAACAAAGAGCTGCGGATCTCTGCATTTGGGGAAGCATTGTTAAACAGAGGTGAGGCGACGTGCAGTGCTATCCTACTTGCCCTGAATGCAGCAAAGAAACGGAGCAGAATGCAATTAAAACAAAATAAATTAAAAGGCAAGTTCTTTTGCTCCATGAACAGGTGGATAAATAACCCCTATTTTTCCTGGTAGACAGAGAACCAACATCAAGACAACTTTTCCAACAGGCAGTCCAATGAAGAAATACAACTAATGTTTACTGAATACACAAGAAAAATAAACATATAATTTCTGCCACTGCATGAATTCAATTCCTAGGGGAGGCTGTAAAAGAAGAGCTTGCCATTTTCCATCTCTACAGCTACAGATGATCTTGCACATAAATGCAACAAACCACAGCATCTAGCATATGACTAGGTATTATGTGTTTGCTCAGCTGTTTTCACAAAAGGTAATTTTCTCAGCTGCTCCTGACAAAGCTCCTTTGGATACAAAACATTTATCTTTTCAATATACTTACAGAAATTCAGTCAGTTTCTAAACAGCCACACTAAATAAATAATAAACTAGTCACTGGTGTCAGAGCTCCTCAAAATTTACGTGCTGCTTTCCCAGACCAACCCCAAGAGTCTGGCATCTGCCAGAAGGGGCAGCTACAGGAATCTGGTGTGAAAACAATGTTTCTGTTTCCCAGTCCAGCTGCGTCAGCCCACCCAGACTTCGAGTGTCACTGCTCACACCTCAAGCTGAACTGTCACCAGAGGGTAGCAGAGCTCATCTTCTGAAATGATGACAACCTGGATGGGAAGGAAACACACTTTTCCTACATGAGGTCTGGTTGTTGCTTTCCCTCTTCAAACTAACAGGTTCCCAACAGTACTCTGTGAGACAGCATCACTATAAATGTGTTTGAGATGGATCCTCAAGGCACCTGCCAGGCACAACGCCAGCAAGTCTGAAGCCTGATGTTACAGTTTTGTAATGTAAACAGGAGAGTTGAGAGACTGTCACTGCTTTTCATTACAATTCTACTGTCTTTAAAACTTTGGCACTGAAAATTCAATCCAGGCTAAAGATTGGCAGGCAGAAAATCCATGCCCACAGCAAGAACGGAATGTTAAACATAAAATCACAGAAAGCACAGGCAAGAGCTCAGCCTGGGGTGGCAAGGGTGTGTGTGTGCACCTCTGTGCACAGGAGAAGGGAATGATGCAGAGTGACTGACAGAAGAGAAAAGCTGGAAGAACAGTCCCACAGCAGAAATCTAGAGCATCTAGAAATGTGTACTTCCTGACCACAAGACAATCTGCACATGCTGGATCAAAACTACTCGTGAAACACTTTGTTTCTTCAGAAGGCACAAAGGAAAATCTCACTCCTCTACCTCAAACACACAGAACTATCTGGCACAGGAATAAGAAGATGGATGTGTACCTGAGCTCCTGAAATCCCCCTGACAGTCTTGCAGAGGAAAATGGACAGCACTGCACTGACAACAACTTAACATTTTATTCTATACAGTAGCTTGGAGGTATTCAGAGATTTAAAGCAAGCTAGATGCAATGGCAGAACACACTGAATAAGGGAGGGGTTCAGATCTCAAACTCATCCCCTTCAGGGCTTGTCTGAAGTTCTGGTTTTTCAAGCTTTTATTGGCACAGACAGTTTTCCAGTAGGAGGCTGAGGAAAGACTGCTGGCAATATGCCTGTCTCTCCCTGCATCTACATGTGCCAGGGAAGGACTGCATGACACTGGAGAGTAACTAAATCACACAGAAATCAACCCAAATCAAATCGATGAAGTGAGTACCTTTGTTACACCTCTCCTTCCTTGCTTTCCAAGCTTTATTTTAGAGCTTATGCAGTGCTGCCATTTGGCACATTTCATTCCCACCTCTGCTGCTTTCTACACACTCTCATTTGATCTGGATAATCAGCTATCAATAAATGAAATAAAAGCATCCACCCTACACTGGAACAGCACCACAGGTTTAGGCTAAAGCTCTTCCTCCAGCAGCCAAAAATCGGCACCTTTCCCAAATTCCCTTCAGTTACAGAAATGTTCTCAACATCAGTGTGAAAATGCTATCAGGGCACCTTTTCTTTCTTTTTTGGGGTGGGGGGAGGGAAGATAAGAACTGAGACTTGTAACACAGGATGGGTGGGGAATTTTTTTTCTTCCTATTACTTGTCACAGTAAAATCTCATTCTGTTTACTCCCCAGCTTAAACCTGAAGTCTTATTACATTTCACTAAACAATCCCACATTATAATAAAGCAGTCAGCTTTCCTGCCATGATTGATAGACTCTTTGCAATTATTTAAGGGGAAGGCACATAATTACATACAGCTGGATTAGGCTGATCAAATCCCTGTTAGTGTCTGTCAATATACACATAATAAGACAGTGTGACATTAATGTAAACTAATTTAAATGCAGAAAGTTCAATTAAGACTTAATAAAATTACAGACAGAAAGGAGAAGGTTTTGCACAGTCTAACCAAACACATTTTCTCTGCAAAGCCACCCTATAAACACAAACCTGTTTTGCCTCATCAGCTCTGCAACGCTGGTTCTTGCACCACCTATTTATGTATTCTTATTTATAGTTCTACTGCCAAGACTTTCCCCCAGCTCAAAAACTTGGAAGCAAAATGAAATGCTGTCCATTGTGAGCAAGCCCAGGTAGTCAGAGAAGGATGCCTCAGAAGTTCTTCTACAACATTCAGAAACAACTGTACCACAGTTCAACACAGTAAAGTAGAAGTGACCTCCTTCTAAAGCACTTACCAAGACCAGAACATCACCTCCCCCGTGCAACAGTATTCGCATTTGCCCCTCTTGTTTAGTCCTGTACAGCCTCCTTTTCCACTCAGGTTGTTTTTTAAGCAATCTGTCACATTCACAGTGCTCTCAGTGTCATCAGTGATACACAATACTGCATTAACCCCAGTGAGTTTAGTGCAAGACACCAGCTTCACTCCTGGTTGAATTTTTGCAAGGGTAGTCATGCTTGTGCATGGCTTTAGTTGTCTTTGTCCTGCAACTCATAAAAGACATGGTTGCAACTGATTTCCTAATGAGAGGTAAAATATATTGAATGCTTGGTATGGCATACCAGCCCCTTTAGCTCGTGTAAGCCCATGCATGCAGTGCCAGGAAGATCTGGGTATGGATACCAGGAGTCCAGGTGTCTACATGTGTTCCCTTTCCCCCTTCACTCGGTGAAAATGACTCTACTTGTTCTGCATCGGCACAAGTTATCAGTATTTCCAGCCTAGATGCCCTTGCTGTTTCTATGCCAAGCATTTTCCAAGACAGTGACCCAAGGAGAAGGGCGCAGGAGCAACACTGTGCCATCACAGACCTTCTCTCCACCACCAAGGATGCCTGTGCTTTGTTACTAAAAAGCAGGATAGCAGATCTTACACTGGGTAATTCGCTGCTCCCCAACATGCACTTCTTTTCCCATCCTAAGATTTCCTGGTATGGTATGCTCCCTGCCAAATTAAACCAATTTGAGTATCTCATTAAAGAAAAAAAACACTGCAGATTTTGATCTATTTTTATTAGTCTGCCAGTTGAGCCTGCTGCTCTGATCTGGTTTACTCGGCAATTCCTTAGCTGCTGTGTTCAGCCACTTCTCAGGAGGCCTTACAGTGTTTCAAGAATTTTAGAAAACGCCAAATGACATACAGGATCCCCACCATGGCCTTATCCAAAAAGGCAGCAAAAAGTCTGAACAAGTCCATTTCACAAACACAAACATTTCCTGCAGAATTAGGTTTTGTCAGCGGGGGGAAGAGGAAAACAAGGAAAACCTTGAGAAATGTAAGTGCTAGAAAGGATTACAGTGCAATCTCCTGGAAAATATATTAAAACTCAATACCGTATTAAAACTGATGAAAAAAATTAAGCCCTCCTGTGTGCAATCACATCCCTCCAAAGCTCTTGGCCAACCTCTCCATGCTAGAGACAAATCACTGTTAGATAACCTTTTCTGAACAAGTCTATCACTTATTCTAGTTTATGTTCTGTTTCCTTTGGCAGCACAGCTATTTAAGTCATCCTTCTAATCCAGAGCCTCTGGTAATTTTTCTTTTCTGTTCTACAACAATTCTTCAAAGCATCATAAAGGCAAATTTAATAAGCACCTCAATTTGTATTGCTTTCTATTTATAATACTGCAAGCACCTGCTACTGCTGAGATCTAAGCACATATCTATCTTACTCTGTATAGACTGATTTGGATTAATCTTAATAGTTTCATATTTTAAAGCAATTTCAAGAAACTTTGCTCCAAGCTGCTGGGTGGATTGGTTGTGGGTTTTTTTTTCTCTTCGGGGTGTTGCTTTTTTGTTAGGTCTGGTTTTTGGTTTTTTTTCCTTTAGTGTTTTGTTTGGGGTTTTTTTGTTCTTATTGTCATACAGTTAGTTCTTCCCTACCCCCCTATTTTTACTAAAATACTGCTGACCAGCTCTTAAAAATACCACTCATTTTGCTTCATTGTTTCTACCAACCACATTTGTTACATGTATTATTATTATTAAATATTTTATATATTTTTATATATATAATTTTACCAGATATTTCAGTAGATCCCTCTTGTCAATTCAACAGCAGGCACTCGACAATCAAACCAAGCTGCTCCCAGAACCCCAACAGTGGAATTCAAGTCAGCACTGGGGCTCATGGATGGTTTTGGGAGCTATGCATGTGCAGAGGATGGGTGTTCAAAGGTTCTTGCCATGATCCAGTACATGTAGGGTTTGAATCACGTATTATTTGACCTTCTCTCAAAGGAGGGATATATTAGTTTTTAATCTTATCCAAGTGCTTGTAAACACCAAGTGACAGCTAAAGCTACACAGTACAGAAGTTAAGTCCTACGTCTGACCTTTCAGAGGGGCTGAGGAATCATGTCCTTAGGCATCTCTTCAGAGTCTGTCTTCCACAGCTTACAGACAGAATATTAATGGCTGCACCCTGGGCTGTGGACATCCTGGTATCTACAACATCAACACCGACCACTCTTGCTGTTATTTCATTTGACAAGATGACAGATAGGAAGTTTAATGCAGTGGGGGGAAAGGATGAAAAAAGTTATGATGCAATGCAAGCAGGTGAGCAACTGCAGGAGAGAAACCTGCAGGTGAGCAGGTGAGAAACTGCAGGAGAGCACCCTTAGTGCACAAGAAAAGAAGCAAAAATGGAAAGAAAGACAAATGAGTGCACAGAAGAAAAGCAGCATGGAAGAAAAATAAAGACTGAAAGAAGTGGATGGAAGAGTCCATTCATCAGAGAAGACAGACATCAGTGATGGGTCTCACCTCTGCACAGTGCTTTTAGTGGCTGACAGCTGAGGTTCGTACTTCTCATCCATCTCCTGCCTATGTACTTAGGTGTGATGGAGCAGCCTCCTCCACAACCACTCAGGAGACCTCATGGAATGCTTCACAGGACACTCTGTGGACAATTTAAACTCAAAAGTCACTATCATCCCCATAAACTCCTACTCCAGAGGGGCTGTGCTATTTGCTTCCCTGCAGTATTTAATAAAGGCTTTATAGGGTAGGATTTGAAGCATTCCCATTCAAAACATGCCTCTTTCTCAACACAAAAGAGCCTCATTGCTGGCTTTTCTCACCCCAGTAATGGCAAGATTGCTGTTAGCTTCATGACAAAAGCATGCTCATTAATGTGTAAAACAAAGGTTCCAAAACTGTTTTTAACTGCATTTTTTTGAAAATTAAGCAAATGGAAAGGCTCAGAGACAGGAAAACACTATTGTAAGATAATCAGTAGTATGCCCTCCTCTTACTTATCTATCAACAACAAAAGCCAATACACCCATTATATTGGGAATCCATGATTTTTAATTTTCTATTAACATGAGCAAGATGATGATACAGATTTCCTCAGAAAATAAACAAGGCACAGAGAGACCTTGCATGTCATTTATAAAGAGGAGATGCCATGTATCTTTCAGCCTCTGGCTGTGGCTTCCAAATTACTGTGCCAAAACATCTGTAACCTTCATGTGTTCTCATCATCTTCCACAATTACTTCTTATCATTGAAGGGAGGTCTTGAACTTTTGCAACAGCTATACTGAGTAAATCAGCTATAAACAGACATGCTACTGATACCGCAAGCCAACAGCTAATCATGATTTCTAGTCTTTCAAGTGAATAGGACAACTTAAAATGGCAAACATTGCTCTATCTACCCATCCATAAATTAGGAGTGACAATAGCAGATTATTACTCATTCACTCAGAGCGCTTGTTTGGCCCTGAGAGAACTGGCTTTATTCCAAGAGCTGGCAAACATTGGTTAATATACATGTAAATGTTTTATTTCTCTTGGAGTAGGCAATTTCACAAAATGAAATACCAAATTAAAGATGACCCCAGTTTTTGTGCTGATGCCTGTCTTGGATGCAGTGCTGCTGCTGGAAGCCTTTGCAAGCCTTTTCACACCAAGTCAACAGGGGAAAAAGACACCTTTTCTTTCAAACTGAGACAATTTCACTGTGGAAACATGAAAGCTTTTATATAAATATTAATCACCACATTTGTCCTGGAGTTAAGTGGATGGAGACTGGCTTATATAATGTTGCAGCACTGACTTGAAAATAGTGAGATGTACTGAAATGGTTTTACAAACACTGCTGCAAACAAGCTATTCCTCAATACAAGAACTGGGGTACCAGAAGTAGAGCAACCCCAATATTCAATCTGAGCGTACTCTAAAATAGCATTTCACTCTTAAGAGGAAATAAGGAGCATTTTGTCCTTCGAATTTCTAGTGGAAGTGTAAAGGAAAAGGAAATATTAATTTCCTCCAAAACTGCCACCAATTTGAACTGGGAAGAAAAGAGAAGACTAAGAAAAGGAATGGAGGTTCAACATATAGGGGGAAATAAACTAAGTATCTGAGCAGAAAACCAGGCAGTGGTTTAACAGAGCCTCTTACTAACCAGTCCAAAACCTGAACATTCTAAATAACGCCAAGTGTAATGTACCCATACTCCTGAGCATGGCTCTCCAAAACCCAAGAGAATCGACAAGCATCCTGTGCACTTCGAGGTGAAGTGCACAGAATGCTTGTCAAATACACACCACCTCCAGCAGGACTCTGACAACCATCTTTTTCCTACAAAGGGCTGGAGGTATCAGATCTGCTTACTCCTCCTATGATACAGGCCATCAGCCATTGCTTACTCCTCTTTCCCACAGAGAAGTGGGATTTCTTTTCATGAATTAACCAAGACTCGAAATTAGAGCTGTGACCACAAAGCAGATTTTTCAGAAGGGGAAGAGAGAAGCATAACCTTTAATCTACTGTGATGTACCGTATGTATCGCCTCACTTTCCTTGAGGGTACACTGAAGTTTCAATCAGCCGGGGATGCTAAGAACAGTTCAAAATTGTTCATAAACCTCTAGACAGAAATGACACAACATTAATATATTTCACAACAGCAAGTTTAGAATAAAATACAAAATAAAGTACAAAGCATGGCTGAGATCACAGTAACTTGATGGAACCCACAAGCAAAGAGCATACAACAATTAAAAAAACGCCAACCATCAAGACTGCTGCAGTCTAAATTCACCTCCTCCGAGTGAAAGGAAAAGACGGCAGATGAACACTGATGGGAAGCAACTACGAACAGATGACATTGTCAAAAGACTGAGGACTATATTTGTACAGTAAGAGCTGATGAAAAGTTCAGTTCCCATTTGGCAACTCATCTTGATTGCTATTGCAGTGCTCCACAGGTTTCAGCCACATCTCTCCATGGACATGAACATCTATGGATGGGACACCACATCTGGATTTTATGCAGATAAATACATCCAAAACTGCTGACATTAGAATTGCTTTTCATTGCATTTTGCATTTCACCAGGGAAAAAATTTAGACTTTGCAGGCTATATAAACTAAAGCTACTTTTGAAATATTTTTCATTATTTCTTCCCAAAATTATGTTTCTTTTTCTTTTCACCTGTTGAAAATTACAGCTGGAGCAAGCACATTAACTAGTACTTGACATTACTTTGCTTTGAAACTTGAACCTAATGCTGAACTTTTCCATGCTGCTTTCACACAAAGCACACTTTTCCCCCTCTTGTGTGCTACCGCTTACATGGCACCTGGAGATCTCACAAGGAAACTGGCTGGAACAAAGGGCAACACAACAGTGCCAGCATCAGCTCTGAAGAGGATTTTAAAATTTATTACAGGGTCCCACTTGGCTGCTCAGTGTCCTACGTGGCTGAAATGAATACACAAGCCAGGCGGAACTGCAGAAGAGGCGTCTCTATAAAAGGCGACAGCACTATTACCAGATAAGCCACCAGTTAGACATCACTGATTACCACACTGGACACAGATTTTAACTCACCTAGAGAGCAGACAGCTAATCGGATTTCTTAATGGGCTTCTCTCAGTTTCACTGGGGCTGATGCATGCTGCATACAGGATTTGGAATGAGATTTTTTTCCCTGAATAGCACATACTGCTCTAATACAGCACTGTTATCATCCTGGCTTATGCTTATATAAAATACCAGATGGAAGTTACATGAACAGTCATTAAGAGGTTAATCACTAAATTCAAACTATGCCAGGGCAGCAACAAAGCTGACCTCTTGAATAAACTGAGCTTGGATAAAGGTAACATTGATTTTCCTAAAGAGATTTCATTACTTAACTCTACATTTGTGATTTCTTTTGAGAGTAGGAAGTTAAGAGCTAATCCAAATTTACTATTTATGTTCTGCCCAAAGAGAAACCAACCCATTTAAAATGCAGACAGTATGATAGTTCTCCCACCCTTTCATTGCTCTCTCCCCTCTGAGAGAAACTAAACTTCATAGGACTTCAAACCTCAGGGAGGAGGTGAGGAACCCACAAAAAAAAACAAACCCTAAAAACCTTAAAAAAAGCAGTTCATCTTTATTCTACAAGCTTTTCCTGCAGTACTGAAAATCCAGGGTGTATTTTCTCCCAATTAGCTTTCCCCCCGTATTGCTCTTAATGTTTTCCTAGAGAGAAGGGGTTTTTAGGACACAAGTGAATAATTTGATGAAGGGTTGGGGACTGCTTGGAGCCCAGAATCAGTCAAAAGACACAAGGTAAATATTTGTATATGCTACATGATTCTGAACCTTTCTGCTATATTTTCTCCTTTCCAACTCTGATCTTCCTGTTTTCATTTTTAAAGAGGTATCAGAATCAACCAGGTGACTATGACAAGCTGTACCATTAAATCAAAGAGTTGCCTCTTCACCTCCTTCAAGTATGATAAAGATCACCCATAAAAACAAAGTGATCTGAGTCCCCATTTCCCACAGGGACTCTTAAAATATTTACTCAACCATGGTAGTTATGTCCGTGACAAATGGAGTGTGTTACAGACTTGGGTCTTCCTAACTTTCTGAAATTACTGTTTTTACTCACTCACATCTTTGGGAATGTAAAACTTAGCTAGATCTAAGAAAAAGACCTAAGAAAAAGCAAGAAAGAGACAAAGCTATTCAGAAAAGAGAAAATACACAAAACCCCCAAAATACACATCTTTTACATGAGACAATTTCTTATTCTTCTATTTTGAAGGCCTTGCCACTTTCATACTTAAGCAAAGTTTTCCCAAAGAAGGCCTCACTGATTGCATTCATTTGGAACTTTTTTAATCTTGAAATAAGAAGTGGAAAGCCAAAAAAGGTTATTAAATAATGGGATATATATATCCCAGAACCCTGTATGTATCTCTTCCAAGAGCAGGAATAACAAAAAAAAATTTGACATGAAAAAGAAGTAACAGTAGGCAAGAATGTGGAATGTGAAAGGCTTTTTGTTTAAGGTCCCTCATGTCTTAGGAATTTATTAAAAGATAATGTTAGAGCACCTGAATTTCAGAGAATTACTTCAGAGATGGCTCCTGTTGCAGCAGTTTCTGCTGGAATATTTCACTCTGGCTGTCAGCCAAATCTTTGCTATGCTGATGCCAAATAAATGATACCCAATTTCAACTACAGATGCTGCTGTGTTGACACATAATTGATACGTTTATATTCAAGGCTCCCTGGAATTCTGAAACACTTTATTCACAAGAAATACAACTGACAGCAGAATTCAAAGAGGCTTGCACATAGCTGGTGCCTCTACACTGCTGGTATTGTGAGACTGGAAGGAAGAGATTGTCAACTGTCCAGGGTGGTCAGAAACAGTGGAGAGCAAACATTTTCCAGGGCAAAGGAAAATATGGAGAGATACGGCCCAGCAGTAAAAGTTAACTTGCTCAGCTAGAAACCTACATGCCCAGAGAAACAGGAAACCTGAAAGTTTTCAACACAAGTCACATATCCCTTTCCTGCAAAGTTTCTAACTGCGTAGGAGATGGAAGTCAGAGAAACAACACAGCATTGAATAACAAGTATGTCCATAATCTCCTTTTCTCTTTGACTTCCTTGGTTTCCTAGGCAGGAAACAGATTAGCAACCTTTAAAAATGTATTTTCCAAAGAAAATATTATATACCCTGATCCTTGCATGTTCACTCTCCTGTAGACTTGAAATAAACTTTCAGAAATAGCATTTATTTTGGAAAGCAACTACATCCCTCCTCAAGCTTAATACACCTTTGGCATTCACTGTAATTCTTACAGGAAAAAACACTAATGATATTACAATATATGCCAACAACCTGACTTTTTTTTGTTTTGGTTAACACAGCACCATATTATTTTCACACAATTAATTAAAACACGGAGAGAAATATTCAGCAAAAGGTTTGTACCCACTCATTTCACAAGAAAAAAAAAAGCCAGCAACAAATAAAATTTGGTATAAATACAGCAGCAAATAAATGCCACGTGGCAAAGTTTTCAGTCATTTATCCAGATAATATATGCTGTTCAGCAAACATGCAATGTGGTATATTCTTCCATGATGCCTCTTTTTAATTAAAATCAGGTCAGGCTTAAGAATACTTTTGAATTGCACTATATGGGGATTAAAAAATACATTTGAAGCTTGGAGATTTCACTAACTGCAAGTCTTTTCCATCCCTGGATGACAAATTTTGTTGCCTGTTTCTTAATTGTATTTTAGAACATTGATCACAGCCCAGAAAGCTTCTGCAGTGTGATACACTTCTGCTGCTTGTGAGGCCTTATCTAGGTCTCAAATATTGTCTGTACTTCTCTACCAGTACCACAAGAAAGATTTCTTCCTCCAGTCAACTCTTTCTTTCCACTGTATGAAAAAGGGACTGATGTTAATTCTTCAGACTTTGCACACTGCAGCTCTTTCCTTTAATTCTTCCTCTCCTGTGCGTCTAAGGGTTGCTAAGGGCAAAACTGTCACAAGACCTCTCTTCACACTGAATTTCTCCTTCAGGAGTGCCCAGCACAGAGAATTCAGATAAAGTTATACAAGGGAAAAATGCATTTATCATCAAAGCTCCTATCTCTCAAACCCCCAAATTTGTCAGTTAGTTCAGCAACACAGAATATGTGAAAAATAACCAGGTTTATCTCCTTGCAAAAGCACAAAGTGGTTGAAAAGGTCAAGGGAGTGCATTAAGTACAAAAACTGTAGGGGTCAGGGGGGTTCTTTTCACTGTTCTGTGAGGCATTGGGGAAAAAAAAATAACCAAAACTAATTTTTGCCAAAACACATCCAGAAGTTAAAAGTTCAGCAGCAACTGCACAGGTACCTTCTTCCAAAAACTCCACCAAAACACCTCAGAGCAACCAAATAATAAAACCCAAACCAAAACAAACATAGAACAAAAAATTTAAAAAGCCCACCCCAAAGAAATCACTTCCCTTCCCAAACCACACAGAAGTTTTTCAGTTACAAAGGACAGCTGGGACTCCCACTGCCATTTAGGCATTTTACGAACATATATAGAGAATCATAAAATGGTTTGGGTTGGAAGGGACCTTAAAGATCATGTTGTTCCAAAGAGAACATGAAAAAACCAGCTAAGCCAGCTGTCAACAGCTTTGATTTAACAGAACCAGTCATGGGGTATGACAGTGTGCTACACCACAGACAGACCCAATTCTCCTCACTCCTGTTCAGAGGGGATCAGAAGCAAAGCAGCTCCAGATGCTGTGCCTAAGCTAAAAAAGGCCAGTCTCTCAGCACTGCATTTTACACTGAGCACGGCACAGAAATAACAAAGCTCAAAGGCTTACACAGAAGATCCTGCTCCTGTCTAATTACTTGGAAGGGTGTGTAGAGAAGTGTAGGTCAGTCTGCAAGGCACTGTATGGATACACACCGTGCATGTTAGGAAGGCTGTAATTAGTTCAGGAGGCGATCAATGTTAAAACGTACAAACCAACTCAAATATTTCTACTCGTTACTGAATTTGCTCCAAAGACTTATTTCTACAGCTCTTTTAGGGTGTTTGAAACTCTCCCTGCTCCTCCCTTAAGCACATACTAAATTCAAAAACTTTAAAAACAAACAAACAAACAAAAAACCCCAACATCATATTCTATGGTAATAACCCATCCTGTTATTATCAAAGGCACGAATTTTAAAAGTCAAATAGATTCTCATTCCTGCTCCTATCAGCTTCTGCATTTTGTTCTGGAACATAAAGGTTTCCATTTCTCCCAACTCAGGAAGGCAGTGCTACATCTGGAAGACATGGCAAACAAACAATAAAATGATTGTATACAAATATTTGTTTCTCTTCCTCAATTTATAATGCAATTTAAAAGAAAAGCAAAAGTGTGTTTGTTGGAGATTACTGTACAATGAGTTTAACATGCTAAATAAATTATCAACAGAATGAACTAAGTCATCTTCAACTTTCAGAAGTGTAAAAGACACAGTAATAGTTCAGGCAATCAGATTTCAGATCAAATCTTACTTTTACAGACACTACTTCCTATACTCATGTATTTCTCTTACAACTGTGGGAAGGACTTAAACAATGGAGGGAAACTGCTTGCTCTGCAGATAGAAATAATAATTCAGCAGCAAGAACCAACATCAAGACTTTTGAATAATGGTATCAAACCCTACCATTAAGACAAAATTTGACAAGCAGCCCTTTCCTCTATGCTAAAGTACTTAATCACAATTAACTCCAAGCCTTCAAACATACTTCACAGATTACAACAGTATAAATACAAGCCTCTCCTGTAACAGTTACAAATTCAGAAAACTTGAGTTTTTCTGATGCTGTGCAGCATTAATACCTAAATCTCTCAAGCCACTTAAAAGACATTTATCCTTCCATTTCTGTCCTAAACTATGCTAGAGTTTAACAGTATGTTTTTCCATTCAAAGTAGGCTGTGAATGTTGAGTTGATGGCCTGACCTGGCACAATAAGTGTATAGGTTTTCAAGCAGACCTAAATTTGGAAAAACAACCAACCACAGGTGAATTTCCTGAGCCTTTTTGTGGCATGACTGCAGGCTCAGAGCCATATTTTATACTGGCATCAGTAAGTCTAATAATAGGCTCTGGGTTCTTCTGTCTTATTTGTATCATGACAGCCATATACCTAATCTGTGTTTGAGGTTGCACTTTTGTAACTAAAACCCCTATCCTGCAGCTTCCTTCTTTTTCTTGTGCTTCTAGCTGGGTGTCAAAGTTGAGTAAAAACACTATCATGACGCAATGATGTTATTGACATATAATTACCAGTAAGCAGCCATGCTAAGAATAGACATTTGAGAGGCAAAGCACTACAGTGAGTTTTAATAACAAATTTATATAACACAGCTCCCCTCCAGACCTGACACTAAGCACTGTCCTATGGTCAGAGAACTCCTTTCCAAATATACAAGCAAAGGTAAGGTGTCAAACCAAACTGACACTGGGTGCAAAAGCAGCAAGACCGATTTATAAACCAAAAGCAGTCTGAGAAGGAGACTGGATATACACCCTGAGGTCTTGAAAATCCAAACCATGATTATCCATATCTTTAGCACAATACAAAGCCCAAAATCAACATGACCAAGCAACTAATAAGGCTTGGGGACCCTTCTCAAAAGAGCTTACCTGAAGGCAGGTGGTACTTTGAGTGTTAAATGCTGCCCCACCCAGCCACCTCCTCTCATTTAACTTTTTTTCCCCAAGTTTACCATCATGCAACCATAGCTCTTCAACTCTAGTACATCTTTATTATTCACAAATTTTTTTAGACCAGTCTATGGGAAAAAAAACCAAAAAACAAACAAACAAAAAAAAAAAATCACAGCACTACCAAGGCAGAATACTGTCACAACCAGAAGGGATTGGGTTTGTTACTGCCAGAGTCTAAAAGATGCCTATGTAAGTAAACATAAGGCCATATCATTCTGCACTCCCCTCACCACATCAGCTCAGTTCAGCCTGAAAAAGTCATTTGAGCCTGCAGCAGGGCAGGCCACATTTCTACTCTTCATGTGACAAAGACACAAACACATTGGTTTAGGCAGAAGCAGCTTTTGCACTGATGCTGCTCTTTATTTTCCACCCTTTTTGTGAGATACAGAGACAATTTCTGAGCAAAGCCTTTCGGGAAAGAGCTTTACTTAAAATCACTAGTCCTCTGTCTAGCACAATAAGAGCAGAGAATGCAAATTAGTTTCAATAAAAGCAGCTGGCAATCAATAAGAAAGGGCTAGTCGCTAAGAGTAAAACTGGTTCCTCTAAGGATAAGAGTTAAAAGGAGAAAAATGTAAAAAGATGAATAAGGGAAGAACAAATGTAAACAACAGAAGTGGTGCACAGGAGAAAAATCTAACAATGCAATTAAAAAAAAAAAAATCAGACAAACTGACAAAGTACAGCTGCGGGTAAAGAGGAAAGAAAAATACCAGTGCAAAGAAAAGGATCATGAGAAAAAGCCTAATGGAAAACATGTGCAATCCAAACAAGATAAAACAAAAATCATGAAAGGGATCAGACAAGAGGTTAGCTGGCACTAAAGCTTAAGGCACCAGTCACGAGTTCATGCTCTAGCCTGGTTCACAGGCTTTGGTAAGTCCAATAATGAGTTTCAGCATTCCTGCTTCCACACATCTGGCCATTTCACAAAACCTTGCAAACCTGTCCCCTCTGACCTTCTGCCACGACACAGAAAGTCAATACCCACCTGAGCAGCTCAGAACACACCCACTCTGCATGTAGTCAGACTCCTCTACTACATCCCTTTACCTCCAGGTCCACAGGCACCTGCAGAGGACTGGGGAAAGCCCAGCATTATTGTTACTACCTCTTTAAAGAAAAAAGAACCCAAACCCCTCAAGATTGGCACTTTCACTAAATTTCCATATTATCGTGTCTCATTTTTATAGAGAATGCATTATGGTCACAGAAGCAGCTGTTATAGACAGGGAAAAATACAAGTGTGGCAGTTAGCAACCTCCTCTCAAGAGAAACCTAACAGTCAAGTGTCCTGCATACTGCAAAAGTCAGTGTCACAAATCATTTACCCTCCATCTTCCACCTACAAATCCAGCTTCAGTTCCTGGTTTTATCAACACCTCCCTAACTTGGATAACTTGGAACTAAGGTCCCTCTCTTTCACATACCTTTAATACTGCATACAAGCAAACAGGAAGGCAGACAGGTACTTAGCTCAGCAGCTATTTATCCCTAAAGAATTTCACCACGAAATTGCACAATGTAACTCCTCTGGCCCCAAGAATGCAGCCCCATTAATGAAGTAGCTATTTAAATAACACACATGAATTACAAAGGGTGCAAAGTGGCGTTTTCTGCACTCACCGGAAACCGCAGTGGAAAGTTCTGTCACTGCACACTATTTCATTTACCTTAAGTTTTGACCAGCATACTGATGGACTAGAAAGATAAGCCCTCTGTCAAATTGCTAACATACTTAAAATTATGCTTGCACTTTCAGAACTTTAATGCAGAATAATTTGATGGGGGAATGCCCTACCTTTTGGGAAATTCTACAAGATTTCTAATGACAACAGTGGTCTGAAAATTCTAGGTACTCTGACACGAGAAGAACAGAGCTCGCACTTTTAAGACAGTAGGAAGTGACTAACTTCTTTGCACCTGAAACAAGTGTACAATACAACCGACAAAGAAGGATAAAGAAGACCAAAACAAAAACCACCCCACCCTGAAACTAATCTAGTGATAGGGCAAAAGGCAACAGAGAGAATATTACCGCACATTTTCATCCCCTCAATATACACACTATGCTCAAAGGGCTCACAAGGATCTCATCTCTGGCTGTTTCCCCCATTCAATATACAAAGTCTGGTTTCTCTATTACCTGCAGAAATTATTTTACAGTTTGTCTTAACAAATAAAAATACTTCTCTAAAAAAAAAAACAACCAATCAAACAACCAATCCAAAAAAACCAACAAAACAACAACAAAAAAAATCCCAAATGAAACAAAAACGACAACAAAAAAAACAAAAACCGAAAAGAACACCAAAAACACCAAACAAAAAACCCACCAAACAAACAACCCCCCACCAAAAAAAACCCAAAAAAACAAAACAAAAAACAAAAACACACTCAACCCAAAAAAAACGAGAAACAACCACCAAAAAAAGGCTGGGGGAAGAGTTTTGTGCAGTTGCAGGATTTTACACCTACAACTTCATGGCCTGTCACTACTGCTAAGACAATTGCAGCATTTTAACAGCACATTTCCCTAAGGTGGCAAACAGTTAAGACCTTTATATACTGAAAGAGATGCCCTTCCATATTATCATGGCCTATCAGCCACAAACAGTATTAAGAGCTCAGCAAATGCTCACACAGGCCACATCTGTCAACATAACTCTTTCCCATAATGAGCAGAAAGGAAGGTAACTTCTCAGCTTTATGCAGCACTTACTAGGAAGCTGTTACTGCTATAATTAAAAAAAAAACAAATAACCCAGCAAACAGCAAAACAAACTAAAAGGGGAGCAACCCAAAACAACAATCATGGAGACCTAAGGATCTTTCACCTGTAAATAACAATCTCACCTGGTTACAGAACTTGTGGTCTTACAGCCCTGCCACCACTCTGGTGGCCCTGTAAGGTCATCAGCCTTGGGCATCTCCAGAGAAAGCAATAGTCAAGATCTCTTTGCAGGACAATTTCTCCACACATGACAGCATTTCCAAAACGAGTCAGAAACCAGAGAAATCTATATTGGCATGCAACACAAATTGCTACTGCATGTCATGGACATCAATCCACCCAGAGATACTTCTTGCAGTGCATGATAGAGAAATTCGTATGGCAACAGAGATAATTTTATTCTGAGGCACCTGGACCTGACTAAGAGATACCAGTTCCCCTCTTGAAGGGCTCAGACAGCTTTGGGAGCAGCTGGAGAACAGCCGGGGCAGTAAAAGCAAAGCCCAGCCCAATCACGCAGAGAGAATTAGTGGTCAGTTTCCTCAAACCCCGATATCACTGCAAAAGATTAATATATCTCTCTGAGCACAGTCCCCATGACAGCAGTGCTGCCTGCTGAATCAGGACGCATCTCCTGTGACTTCAGGAATTCTTTCAGCTTCACTTCACCACTGCTTCTTGGTGGAACACCACCACCGTTGGACAAGCTTTGTTGGTCTTCAAAGTAACAAGACAGGGAGAAAGGTGATTGAGGAGGAAAAGTTGTGAAAATGAACAAGGAAACTGCATTACATTACACATTGCCATTGTTGAATATTCAGTGTATAGTCTATCTGCTATCCAACAGGATAGGTCGCATCACCTAATCAGCACATGTATCTTTTATATCTATCTATCTATCTATCTATCTATATATATATATGCAAAAGCATTTCCCTGTTTAATGCATGGAAAAACATAACTAGATTTTTTCAAAATATTGAAATTATTTTGCTAACATTCAGCAGCAACCAGTGAGCGCACAGTCCACTGTCTCGCTGCTATGCACACACACCCCCCTCCAAACAAGCAGCAATGAGCCAGTGATCAGCTAGGGAGCAGGACTGAGGGTCGTCACCTCACACAGGCCGATTTCCACCCCACGCTCTGGGGTAGCAACAAAGCTCCGATGGTGTTCCACAGACAAGAGGTGTGGGCATGCAGTCGCTACTGCACATTTGATGTCTCACACAAACCAGTCCCATCAGACTGTGAACACCAATCATATCCCAGAAAGGTGTAATGTGTGCTCAGGACTTCCTAGAAGAGCTTTCCAATGTTCACCCTGGAAGCATCCAAAGCTGCCCAGCTCTGCAAATCGTTTGTCTTTATCTCTGTAAGTCCGCCAGTGCTGTCCATGCTCGCCTGTGCCTCCCTGCATTTGTGGCCAACAGCTCTGCCAAAACCCTCTCGAGGCACAGACCATAGACCTGTGCAAGTCCAGGCTGGAAAATGCAGAAAAGAAACAGGTAATTCCTAGTTCACCCAAAATAGTCGGCAGTATTTGGTAGCTGCACCCAAAAATCCTGTTGGGTAGATGTCCCTTCTACGTTTCCCACAGAGCATAAGGGAAACCAACAGCTAAAACTGCTGTGCAAGGAGCAGTTCATTTATCGGACAAAGATCAGTGAAATCAACAAAGGCTGAGAACAGTCTAAAATCAGTTTTCTTCATAACTTCAATTTAGGAGGTCTGTATGTTATAAATACGCCACTAAAAGGCAATTAAGAGCGAGAAGGAGAGCAAAAAGTTATTAAAAATGTACCAACGAGAAACCCTTTTCACTTTTTTTCAACAGGGCATCAGGGAATTCCTGTAAGACTTCTAGTTCATTTGAAGGAGGAAGTTCTGAACGAAGCTAAAAATAACTAACAATCAAATTTTCAAAATTGAGAGAAACACAGAAATCCCCCAGAGGTTCGACCCAGGGTAGCACCACCCCACAGACAGATAAAAATATCATACACATTTCAGACAGGATAGGAACCACGGAATAGAAATCCCTCTGAAAAGAGACCATTTGAATCAGCAAAGAAAAGAGAAAGGTTTGAGCTACAACCGGTTCAGAAAGACAGCAGAAAATATTTTTTAAGGTAACCAACAACAAGAACCACAAAACTATGCACCGAACTCATGACAGCTCATCACAGGGGCAAAACATTCACAAATAAAGGCTCGGTGCTTTAAAAAGGAGACGAACCCCACGTTTTTACATACAGAACAGATTATTTTAATTCTTTCTTAAGTCACCTTTAACGCTTTCCAGAGATTTTATTTTTTTTTTTCCAACAGGCTGCTTAAACACAGGTCTCGGTCGTTTCCCGGCACAACTGTGCTCGCGACTGGGAACCGAAATTAAGTAGATAAAAAAAGAAAAAGCAAAACCATACAAACCCAGAAAGTCTTCTACGAGTCTTCGGAGCTGTTATTTTCCTTGTCTAATCCCTCAGCGGAGCTTCCCGTGGGCTGCCACCCAGCCCCGGCAGCGTGGCCCGGCGGCGGCTCCTTCCCTCCCTCCCTCCCGCCGCCGATCCCGGCCGGCTTCCAGCTCCCCGCCCGCCCAGCGCCTTCCCAAACTTTCCGGTCTTCAGCGCGGCGCCCCGGCCGCGGGACGGAGCGCTCGGAGCCCAAGTCCGCAGGAAGTTGTCCCGCCCGGGAGCCGATCCCATTGCGCCGCGGCTCCCCCGGGACACCGCGGGCTCTCCCCGTGCCCCGTCACGGCGCTCCCGCCGCCCCCTTCCCGGCGCCTCCCGCACCCACCGGCCTCCCCCAGGAGAGCGGGGGGAGAGGGGCCGCCACGCGCCCTTACTTGGAGCTGCCTTCTCCCGNCCCCGCTCCCGGTCCCGGCCGGAGGGAACCCCGCGGGCCGGGAAGCTGTGTCAGGCACGCCCAGCCCTCTCAGGTGTCGGCCCGTTGGCCGTGTGGGGCGGGCGCGTAGGACGGGGGAGAGCGCTTAGAAAGGAGAACGCTGAAATAGGTGGGATCACCACAGCAGTTCTTTTTTTTTTTTTTTTTTTTTTTTTTTGGTTCCCCCGAGGTGGGAAG
>VZTX01008840.1:88680-201744 GCA_013400915.1 Pardalotus punctatus | reverse complement strand
GCGCCCTTACTGGGAGCTGCCTTCCCCGGAGGGACGGGAAGGGAGGGGAAGGGCCGGGCAGCGGCGGGAGAGAGACAAGGTCCGCAGCGCCGGCCGCCGGCAACTTCCCCGCTCCGCCGCCACACGTGGGGCTGAGGCGGGGGCTGCGCTCCTCGCCCGCCGCTCGCCGCCGAGGACGTGGCAGCTCCGGCCCTCCCTCCGGCCCTCCCCGGCCGCGCCGGAGGCTCCTCCCGGCCCNCGTACAGCCAGGATGGAAGCGCCTGTTGAGTTGATCAAACTCTGCGGTAATGGACCGAAAATGAAAATGGAGGGCAGGCTGCACGTCCTCCGGGAACGGGGGCTGGCTGGGCAGAGCGGGAGGTCTGGGTTTGCTGAGGAGCCTGTGACACGCAGCCTGAGGTGCTGTTTTCTCTGTACCACCGAGACCCCAAAACACCTGCAGCTGCTTCCCAGCTCCCATGGCTTAGGATGACTGCTACAGAGACACTCTGCTTTCTTACTGCGGAAAAGAGACCTCTCACCGTGTTCCTAAACAGACAGTAGATGTAACTGGTCGAAAATAGAAGACTTCAGACATCTATTTGTGTTTTGTTCTTGTCACGATTACACGTTTTGAAAATAAAAGACATTACTTGGGATTGCAGTAGTTGTAGTGCGCCTGACAGAGAGCTTTCTGCTGGAAAGGTTGGTTGGGAGGAATCTTGCCCTTCTTCCAGGTTAATAACGGCTATAAAACTCTTTCCAAGCGTAGTGGTTTCATCCTTTTCGTCATGCCATTCTTAAAGTGTTTCCTGAGAGAGTGTTCATGACAGGCACCTTAGCGTAACCTTAATATACCTTCTAATGGAGTGGTCTTATACTGTCATGTTGTTACCCCCTGTTGCTCTTCTCTATCCTGAAAACATCCATTTCTTAGAGTGCTGGGCAAAGTTTTAATCTCGAGGTGCACTGCCAATTTAAGGTTCGGCTCTGACTTTGAAGTCATAAAGAAGTGCTGTTGCTGATGTTCAAATAATGCTGAACCGCTTAGGGCTAAAGCAGAGAAGAAATAAAATTGTGTTTTTCTAAAACATCTCTCGCACTGTGGTTATCTCAAAGGGCTTTATTAAGTAATGTCAAGTAAAGGGGCACCTTTAAGCATAAGCAGCTATTCTATGGACAAATGTACCTTTGAACATGGAAAATTTTGGCATTAGAGCTATATACTCATTTAGTAGGGCTATTACGTATGTTTAATGATCACTTGCAGTGCCATGAGAAATGTCCAGTAATGGTCACGGCTTAAAACCAATTACGGAAAGATAAATTATATGTGTATATTAAATTCCTCCTTGGGCTGATTCTAAGTAAGAAAATGCAGCCAAGTCAATTTAAGGTTAAAGTGAATGTGTGAATCTTTCCTACATGTTCCAGGAAAGCTGTTAAACTTACAAAGTATGTAATTTGTTGGTTATTAAGTAACATATTTATGCTAAAACACTCTAACAACAAACTATATCTGAACTTAAGTTTGAGCAATAGATCTATCTAATGCTGGCTGGCACAGAGTTACTTGCTACTGTGATTACTCCAGCTTCAGGGATGCCCAGCAACAGGATGTTGCCATTTAGGAAACACAGATTCCTTCCTAAGCTTTAAGCAGAATCAGTACATGGGCCATATAGGTTTCCCAACCTGCAACTGTCCAGAGCAGATATGATTAAGTGCATTTTTGTTTAGTTATTGATTTATTCACCTGGCTTCCTCAAACGTCGGATATATGTATGTCTCTTGTCCAAGAAAAATAGGGCTCTTTGGAGTATTGATTGCAGCAGTGGACTCTGCACTACAGCTCAGTAAAAGGTTTGGTTCACATTTTAAGACATTGCACTGTTCTTTAATAAACCTACACATCCTTTGGATGGAGGTGTAAAAATCTGATGCCAGGATTATATTATAATCTTTATTATTTATTCTTAATCTAGAAAAAAATCTTTTCAGGTTGAGCCTCAGTGCGCAGTAATCTCCCCCTAAACCTGCTCAGAATTTATAGATTTATTTTATGCAGTACTGTAAAAGCATGGGAAATGGTATTTCCAAATTCAGTCCTTTTGTTGTATCCTACTTCTGTGACAGTAGCAGCTTAGTCTTTTAATAAACACATATGGTTTTACATATGTGCATGTATGGAGAGAACAAGAAAAAATCACTGAAGTGAAGTAACTGTGGTGTTCATTACAAGTTCAAACACAAAATATAACCAAATGGGTTCATATACATATACACTACAAGGCCATTTCCCTTGAATATTGTTTCCTTCTCTGAGAACTTACAGTGGCAAAAGCTTCCAGATTGTGTCCTTCCCAACTGGCAAGATATTTTGTGACATAAGACAATAAGAAACAAACGTTGCTTGCCAAGATTCTTTGGATTTGCAATTTTCAAAGTCTCTGGCAGTTTTGGAGTTTTCTCCAGCGAGTGCTGGAGCCCCAGCACTCTTACAGCAGATACTTTCTACCTCTGTGCAGTTGCACCCCTGGGTTTTGCTGGTGTCTTTGCATTCCAATAACTCCTTTGCCTTTCTTTGATTTCTTTTTGGTTCCACACTTTCTTCAGATTTACCCTGGGTTCTTGTTTTCCTTATTTTCTGTTCATATCATTCTCCTGTGAGGCTTCCCTAATTCTCATCATCAGAATCTTCTTTCTCTCATGCGATTCAACATGGAATTCTCAGTTACCTCAAATGCTCGGACTAGATAATCTGTCAAGCTTTGTGGGGGACAGAGGTGTCATGGAAGTGCCTATTTATCTTTTTCTGACTATAAAAAGTACATAAGAAGTAGATTGGATTCATACATTTAAATGGGTGAGAGAGTGAGATTAATTCCCTCTTATGATACTTCTCTGTTGCCAGTGAAGTCAAAGACAAACTGAGTAATTTCACTACTGAAAGATAAGAAATTTTTATCTCCTGGTAACAGTAGTACCTGAGGTGATGGATAATGAATGCCTTACTTTCTAGCTCAGCAGCTACCTCAGAACACAAGTGACCATTAGTTATTATTAGAAAGTAGTTTGGTATTCTTGGAAAAAAAAGAAATCCACATGGCTTTTAGTCTGTGTTTTAAGTGATTGCTTCATGATAAATGTCACTCACTGAACTGTCTTGGAGACTATAATGCTTCTTCTCTGGAGAGGAGATCTTTGGAGCTCAGTTGGTGTTAGAACAAGTATATCAAAGAGATGGTTTAAGGAGCACAACAGCTGTGAACTGAAGTAACTATATGGAACAAGACCCTAGGAATAGATTCTTTAACTAAAGCTCAACATTTTCACACTAAGAATGAGATGAAAAACATGAAAGCAAATAAAAAGGGAAAGTAATATACATCTGGTATGACTGAAAAATTGCCAGTATTAGTAAAGGCTAAATTGAGACAGGATGCTTTCCTGATTTGGGCCCAGAAATTATTATGATCTCTATAGATACAGAAAGCCAAAGTAAATGATCACAGTGCTTTTTTCTGATTTTACAAACTATGGAAAAAGCTCTTCAAGAAGAAAGCTGGGCCATATTGACAAGGTAAAAGAATCTGGTTTGTACTGTCACCATCCTGCAGAACTTTTTCTGAACTCTAAATAACACTTTCACAATCGTAACAGTTTGCTCAGTGAAGAGCCTAAAATAATCTTTAGAAGATGTGAGTTTTGATAGAAAACAAAAGACTGGATTCATCTGCTGGTGTTAACTTGGCATAGCTCCATTGAAGTCAGTGGAATTATATTGATTTACAAAAGGAGAAAATCTGATCTATAAACATTGAAGCTAAGACTAACACACACAAAGACACTATCCTTTTTCCCTAGTAATCCAGGTCACAGCAGAACTCTTGGACTTCAAAATTCCTTTTTCAGCAGAACATGATATGTAACATTCTGAAAGATATTATAGAAATGTGACATCACCAGAACTTTGGCTGATCTTACCTGAAAACCATAAAAATATTATTCAGAACCTTCTGATGGATAATTTATGTTTTGTATGTTGGATACACTACAGTATATTTTACAGGCTAATCCTGTAGTGCAAGTTTAGTCTTTTTACATTTCATCTGCTGTCAGAAGTGATCAAATGACAGATAAAAAATTTACTTGATAATAATTGAGTATGTCATCTGCTTTCAAAGGCTCATGGTTCCAAAACTGAGAAAGACTGAACAAGGAGAAATGTATAGTGTCTCATTATACTTTATCTTTCAGGTAGCTAAATATTGTTACTAAAAGTCAGATTAGACAGTTACATCTGTAGCATGTTTTACAGAAGTGGAAAGATAAGTCACAAACATTGACAAAGCTTTCTTCTGTACATTCTACTGAAAAAAATGCTTTAGTTGATCTGCTTAAAATTTTTCACACTGTGTCCTCTTTTGGCGGTGAGCTCTATGAAATTTACAAAAGCAACACCTGCAACTCTCTAAATCACAACCGTTTTGAAAGTTGATGCCTACATACAACATTCTCACATGCAATCAACCTAAAAGTGTTAACAGTTATGTGACTTACAGTAAACCCCTGAAGACTTACACTTGAGAAGGGATCTTCCTTGTTTGAAGATGTCTTTCTCTCTGAAGAGCCTGTCATACCAACCAGACTTTCAAACTCTGCACTATAAACTCCATGATGCAGTGCTAAGCAACTTCCTGCAAGTTACTAAATGCTTTCAACTCTTATTGACCTTTTAGGAATTGAAGGAAGTTCACTATTTACAGGAAGAGCTGAGACTTCTAAAGAATAAAGTGCAAACTAATTTTATTAGCTTACATGCTTGTAGTTACTTTTAGGTATAGTTTGATATTTCCTATTTTTTCTTCTTGACATAAAAATATGCTTAACTGGCAAAGTCTTGCTGTCACTTCAATTAAGATTCTCACACCAGCCATCAGCTTCTTCTCTTGCTGTTGATATTAGAAGACAAAATGTTTTGGAGGAATTTATGTGTAAAAAACTTTAGTTTTTAAAGTTAATGTGCAGGTCCATGAATTTCAGTAGACAATTTGCTTCCCTTATGCATATAAATGTACTAATGCCATGAGCTATTCCGTATTTTTCCAAAATCATAGCAGCCAGATATCCAAACGACCAATTTGGTTGTGGACTTTTCTCTAAACAATCAGCCTATTTCCAGACCAGAGCTGTTGACTGCTCAATGATCTGTTGAAAGATTCAGAAGCATTTGGCACATAGACATTGTTTACCGCATGCCCTTCATTCTCTCTGGCACATAACAGAGCCTTCTGCTTCCTCCTCTTCCCTGATGATGACCTTACAGTGACTCTGGAAGTAAAATAACATAATTAAAGGGAGTGTGGGTATCTCCAGATAACATTAGAAAATTACATAGCAAGATTATCCAGCTTTGTGCTTAGCAAGTTTAGCAGAAAGATGGGTCCTGTGCTTTTCTGACATAGATGTCACTATAATTCTTTGTGATGGGCCTTCACATTTGATGGCATTGCAAAAGCAGAGTGGGATTGATTCCACCTTGAAATAAAGTGCAATATGTGGAAATAATTAAACAATAGGGTGCTTTAACAAGGAAGTGATGGATCACTGTAACTTCACTTTTTTCAAAGTAAGAGTTTATATCTTTCTTACAAAATATGCTTAAATCATCTGGAAGAAAATTACAACCCCTGTACTGAGATTATGGGCTGGAGACACCACAGAACATCTTAATAATTCAGTTCTGTGGATCCCAGAGGCCAAATTTATAACTTTTTTTTTTGGTTTCAGGAACCATGAATATGTGAAGCATTTCCTTCCTTTGTGGATATGGCATAGTGAACAGAATTGTGTCCACAGTCCTTGCTTTGCTCATAGTACTTGCAGTCCTGTGTTAGACCAATATCTGTAATTAATGTCATCTCTCAGGACTTCAGATGATTTCCTGAAGTGGTCAGGAAGTTTTCTCTTCCTTGTCCCCTCATTTGCCTGGGCAAAACTGGCCAGATGTACTTTTATTTATCTTTTTTTCACCAAACCCATCAAAAGTGAGATGCTGGATAGCAAGGACTGGTGGCTAGAGAGGGTGAAGATTTCACACTGGCTGGCTGGAATGGCTTGTTAACAACCCAGCTTTGGGCCTAGAAGGAGAGATAAGTCATAAGGCAAATGTATATGTTTCTGTCATTGAGGAAGGGTTGGGGGGTTAATCCTTACACTTGTGTGGAGGAGTGGAGTAGACTCTGGCTGGATATGGGCTGGTTCCAGTAATATCACTAATATGTCACTATAAAACATTTTTATACATAACATGATAAAAAGAGAATGTTTGGTTCCTGTTGACCTACCACTGTAAAGAAGTTTGTAACTTGACTGTAAAGATTTTCCCAACTACCACATTTCTTGAAAGCTTGTGCAGAGTCTGAGGATTATATTGCCTTGCAAATTGAACTAGGCAGTAAAGACCTGTTCCTCATAAAACTATGCAAGTTTAATTCCAGCCCCAAAACCCTTTTATTTATTAATATCAGACTTGGAGATTTTAGGAGAGGCATAAGGAACTGTCTTGTACCAGCAGTTCTTTCTGGGCTCAATTCCAAAGTCTTTCTCCACATTGTATCCCTGAATATAATATCTAATATTATATCTGTGGACATTCTTAATAATTCAGTTCTGTGGATCCCAGAGGCCAAATTCATAACTTTTTTTTTTCCCTCAAGGTTCTAGACTTATAATGGAAAGACATAAATTGCACTTCTTTCCTTTTTTTTTTTTTTTTGCAGTGTTGTAACAAGTGAAGGGGGGAGACACTCTTGGCCCTTCTCCTTCAGTCCAATAACTTCCATGAGTAGGTGCTACTCAGCATGAGGGATTACAGGAGTAATCTCACCAAGCTGGGGTGGGCATGAAATTCTGTTTTGAAACTGGACCCACATAGAAGCCCACAGTCAGAGGTGGGGGTATTTTAAATAGTATGTTCCTCATGGCTTCAGATTTAGAATTCTGCCTTTGGATCTTTTCCCAGTGGAGATAAACATGATTATGCACCCTAGCAGGTGTTATATAATCTCTAGTCACATTTGGATTCAGTGCTATGTATGTTTGATACTTCCTCTCACACAAAATATTAGAGATTGGTTCTCTTCACCTCCATCTATGTAGCTGGGGTTATTTTTCCTATAAAATTCAGTAACAAGAAAAAATCCAAAGCATTTATATTCTCAGAAAACCAGTCATGCAAAGCATTCATTTATGAAAGAGAGATGGTTACACTGAGTCAATACTAATACAATTACCTACTTGAACAAGCTCAGTTACTCAATGAATTACCTAATTCTGTATTTTGAGATTCTTGCTGGTTTTTTTTCTTCAGGTTTTCTTTCTGTATGCTTTTATTCTTGTGTTTTCAAGAACCACTAGTAACTAGAAATATAGAAGTACACACTGTTGTCATGGAAAACCTGACTTACCTACACAGGTATCTTACCATCACTGTAAACAAAAAACAGAAGCAAGATTTGCAAACTGTATTTACAGCTCTGAGACACAGTAGGCTACTTGGTAGAGCTGGGAAATATTTTTTCTGTCTGTGAAAATCTTGAAATAACCTTTCCTTATTCTCAATGGGACAGAAGTTTTCCTTATTCCAAGTGGGTCAAAGGTTTTTTCTCCATTTTTTGAGGGGCAGGGAGATGAGTGGGATGAAAATGGTCTCTGTTAAATTTTTTAATTAAAAAAAAAATTCTAGATGACTTCTTATGTTTCACCTTACTCTATTCCAAATGTTTCATTTCCATTTAATTTTTATATGAGTTTCATCACTAAATGGCAAACCATATTGAGGTTAAACATTTCTAATTTGGAGAATATGGAAAGAGAAAGGTTTTACTATTTCCTAATAGAAATTGTTATGAAATTGATAACTTCACATAAACCCCCCCCCACTTCTGTAGAAAGGGTGCTTTCCAAACAGAATGTTTATGTTAAAAAGTGACTAGTCTAGTTTATCAATAGTTCTTTAAAATGAAGATTGTTGGAGTAATTTCTGTGACTCTCTGAAATCAATATAACTCTTCTAGTTTCTGCAGACTGTATTAATTATTTTTGCTAAGTGTTATGTGTCAAGCTCATTAAAAACCCATACACCTATACACCCAAACAACTGTAAATAGTTTTCACTTCATGTTAGGAACCTACTGAAGCTTGCCATATCCTGATATTGTTGCCCAGGAACAATGGAACAGCAGCTGATTTAAACTCTGCATCCAGGGAGCACAGAGATGTTGGTTTTTCCTCTTTACTTGTAGTTAGAGGAAGTTTCTCCACTCTGCTACACCTGTAGGGTTGCACTTGATCCTCCAAAATTGTGGGTTACCCCAGAGTGTTGCACTGATCACAGTTTGATCACAATTCAGAAGGCACCAGAATCCAGTTGTGATCCACATCAGAGAAGTGAGTGGTAAAGATGTTCCTCTACCACAGCTGTTCATCTCCAAGTAGTGTTATAAGCAAATTTAAGTGTGTGTCATTGTGCATTGTCTGCTTATTATTCATCTTAAGTTTTCAATAACACACTTAGTAAATTAAAGTTCATATACTCCCTGGAGAACAGAAAAGAAGCCCCATTCCCTCTCAGGTCCCATCTTAATGACTAAGTTAGAAGTCATACTCTCTCAGGTCCCTGTGAATATCAATTATTCCATACAGAGTGGAACACCTTCAGACAGGGGTGGTGAGACAGACATTCATAGTGCTCTGTAACTTTGCCCTTATGGCACTTCCATGGGAAAACAAGCTCTAACCTTTAAGGTGAAAGAAGTAACTGGGGTGCTTCTGTCCTAGGCTGCATTCAAACTCGAATCCTTATCAGTGAGCTGTTATGTAAAAACAATTATCAGGAGCATCCAGCAGGCCCAGAAGAGCTCAGCCTTGAACACAATCCAAAGCAGTTTGGTAGCAGTACACTGGTACAAGACCATGGCTAGTATTAGTATGCCTTCCTCTGGAATTAATCATTATATAGAAATAATGGCTGCAGTGGTTTGGATTTTAATCAAGCAGAAGAAATGAGGGTAGAGCAGCCCTCACATTTGCTGTGTGGCAAGGGGAGTGTGAAGCAGTAGCTCTTTGGGAAAGCTACTGCTGGAAGACTGCATCGGCTGGATCACTCTGCAGCTCACCACTGGGAAAGGGCTGGCTTTGCTGAGCTTGACAGCAATGAGCATCACTCAGCTGACAGCTCAGAGAGCTGGGGTTATCTCATGCACAGCAATTTCCAGATGATGAGTTGGATCAATTGATACATTCTCTTTGGGAGACATAGTAAGTATACGCTCAGTTTGAGCAAGGCTACACTGCATGAGGATCTCCCCCAGCAGAAAGAGAGATGATGGCTGCGTACAGGACAAAGCATGATTAGCACCAGGGAAAAGAGAGGCGGTATACCTTTTGGAGACAGTAGTTACATTCATTTTTCCTTTATCTTTTTGAAGGGTTTTTTTTTCCTTTTATTGTCATATATCCCAGTTGAAGTCAATGGGACACTATGCTTCCACCCTTTCCCCATTTTTCACATGCACTGCATCGACTGCACAGCTATGGGTGTAACTTAACACTGATGCACAGACTGTGTTTCTTCTCTAAAGAAGAACAACCATTACTTTGCAAATAGAGAATTAAAGACTCAGTAAATAATTACTCTTTTTGAGTGTTTAAAGTGCAGCTGGACAGGGGAGGGGACCAATCCCTGTACAGTTACAGGGTACTGAGGGCAAAAGAACAGGACTGATGGATCAGATGTCTAGCTGTAAGCTTCACTCCATTGCTTGGATTCTGAGCCATCTGGAGCAAAGCAGGTTGTTTGCTTTGTGTTTTTTTTTTTGTTTTTTTTTTTTTTTCAGGTTGTATAATACAGTATAAATAAGAACAACTCATGGTTCAGTACTGCTTTTCTAGGTAGTACCTAGTCCTTTTTGGTGCAGGGAAACAATGAGCTCTTGGCTTCTTTTTCTAATGTGACATGCACAGGAAGACTTCCTCATGTTTTATGTAGTCAGTTGCTGCTAATTTTTTTTCTGCCACTGCCATTCAGTCTTCTTTGTTGTTGCTGCATTTGCCACAGCTCTAAGTGCATAATAACAATACAATACATATTAGCAAAAATATAGTGACCTGTCACTATATAACTTGCTGCTATACCTGCTGCAAGAACAATTTTCTCTTCCGGTTTCTGCTTGGGGGAGAAACTTTCCTAAAAACCCTTAAATAAGTCAAATATTCCCAGTGTGCACTTTCTATGTCAAACTTCCCTTCTTTTAGGGCAGTGTGCAAGTGTGCAGGGCAGTGTTACAGCCTGTGAGCATGCAGGACACTGTTGTGAATATTGGATGTATTGGAGGGGCTGGGCTCCTCTGTCACAAAGGGCCATGCCCTACAAGAGCAGAACAGGCTGGAATCAGCTGGAACCAACTGGAACTGGCTGGAATCTGCAGGGTGCAGGCCCTATGCTTCCAGAGTTGTAGCCTCTGGTCTGTTGACTTCCCTTTGGGACAGCTCTTGGACTCTCACATCTCCCCATTAGGGCAGCCCATGGTATCACTTATCTACACAATGGGACAGCTCTTGGTATTTCTCATCTACCAATTGGTACAGCTCTTGAACTCACATCCTCCCATTGGGACAACTCTTGGATTCTCACATCTTCCACTTTGTATGGAGTATGTGTCATTGGTAGCCTTACACTCCTGCAGTGTTAATCAAACCAAACAGCGGGCTTATTTTGTTTCTAGTACAGATACAGATCCTTAATTACTCTAGTATTGTTTTAACTACCTCAACACATTCTTATCTGTTTTACTGCACTTCATTTCATATTACAGATTTTCAGTTGGAGACTTGACAGGAGGCAGAAGCAATCAAACCATATTGTCTTGCATAACAGTGGGGAAACTGCCATGTCTCTCATGCAAAAGATTAATCATAGACTGTGTGCTGTCTTTGTGAAACAAAAACATGTCTCGCTTAAACAGCTTAAAAGTTACATCCTCTGTGATGCTGTCAGGGTGGGGGCCAAAAGTCAGACGTCTAAGGAGTCGAATCTTTGAAGAAGCAGCCTTTTTTATTTTTTTCCCTGTAAATCATACCATAAATTCCTGCAGCTGATCTCAGAGCACAACGCTTACAGGAGACTGCTGCTGCAGAGGGGAAGGGACAAACTGTTGCTGGGCAGATTAGTGGGGGAAGCCAGGAGTACTTCAGGTGGAGAGAAGGAATAATAGCCTGTTGTTGCCAGGGGAGGGAGCTGCTTAGGTGCAAGCCTGAATTTAGATCCGGACATTATGTCTGGAATGTAAGGAGCCTAATTGCATTACTGCTGCCCTAAAATACCTGTGAGGGCCAGGTACTTAATTTGTAGGTCTGACAAAAGCTTGGAAAAACCTACATAGGTTGTCTCCCTCTTCACTGTGTTTAATCCGAGGTGGTAGGGATATGTCCAGAATTATTAAAGAGAAAAAACAGAAGTAGCAAGACTTGCAGGGAGACAACAAAAGTTTGTTTGGAAGTCTTACCCACAGATCTGTTAAGGAATACTTTAGAAATACATGAAGTTGCTCTAGGGACTGATTTTCAATTTGGGAGTATAACTACTCCATATTGCATTTACTGTGATCCATCTTGTCCTAAACATCTGAATTGAGGGTAACGCAGCATAGAGGCATTGGATTTTATTAATCTTACCAAAGTACAGAGAAATGGTTAAACATTAAAAAAATTGCAGATGGTGGGGAGGAAGCAAATAGAAAGTCCTGGCGCAGGAATTTATCCTAAACTTGCAAGGAATGTATAATCTTCATTAAAAAATTCAAAGCCTGTTTGGCATGGATCCTAGCTGTGTAATGGTTTGTTTAGTGATGATGGAAAGCTCACTCTACATTAATTCCTAATGGTTTATTGCAAAATGTTCTGTAATGATGACGTGCTTGAGCTGTTAATTGATTATGAAATGCCTTGAGATCTTTATGAAAAGCATAAAATACAATTATTATTGGATCATGCTGCTCATTAACTTTAAAGAAAATAAATATGCTGTAATTCCAACTGTCCTGTAAATCTCTTTTGTTTGAAAATATATTCATGTCACCCTTCTTTTCTCTGGTAGTATCAGTGTTTGCTGCTTGTTCAAATGCAAGTACGTACAGGGAGATTAAGGGCCGGAACCAATCTGACTGAAGTCAGCCCGAATTGTTCCCATTGACTACAGAAGGAGTCGGAGCAGTCCTTGTTTGGTCTGTCCAAGCCCAAAATGAAAGTCTGTGAAAGAGCATGACAGACATGAGACTTTCTGAAGAGAGGGGACGTGAAAATTCTTGTTTCTGAACCGGGAGAACTACTTGATCCTAGGGCTATTTCAACCTCCCAGCAGTCTTTTGTTTTCAAAAAATTCTGCATAAATAGCGAAGTGTAGGAGACTGGGACAATATTTGCTGTGATAGTATTTCATCTGGAATACTCAAGATTTAGGTACAGTTACCTCCTAACCTGGTTTCAAGAGGAGTTTGAATTCTTAGGGTACTGCTAAGACATGATAAGAGGACACTGGCCAGTGCATAAGAGCCAATACAGGAAAGGAGATTAATGAGTGGGACTTTAACCTTGTTCAGCATGGGGCTTAGGGAAGAAGCTTGGTAGTAATCATCTGTGCAAGGCTGAATTTCAGCTCTAGTTCCCACACGTGCAGCAAGTCCATTATAAATGAGAGCTAAGCATTTTTATTATTAATACATTAGAACTAATATAACTGGAGACATGAAAGTTGTATTTCTAAGCGTTTTCAAGTTATACAGCTTTAGAAATAATGCTATTGCCACCAGTTATTTGGGAGTGAATGCATGTGTTGCAAAAAAATTTTCTATTTTATCAGAAATAGTGTAGACCCCGAATTTCTGCAGAGCATTCTGTCTACAGAAGTCAGCAGATTCCCACGTTACTCCAGACCTCAAATGCTGACAGGTACCCTGGAAGTTGAAAATGAATTCTGGATATTCATAAATAAATTAAAGCAACTGATATCCCATTGTTCTTTTGCTTTCAATTAAAAAAAAAAAAAAAAAAAAGAGAAAATAAGAAATCCCCCAAAATATAATGAAGTATTTGCATATAAAAAGGCCTTTAACTTACATTTTTTGCTCATTGACAGTCTTTGGAAGCCCATTACTCTTTTCTGTTGTTAAATTTACTAAGGAAAAACATTCACATTTCTGGGCAAGTAGAAGTTTATTAAAAAAATTTATAGTCCTTCATTTATTTTCATAGGATGCAGACCTTTCTAGACAAAACAACTATTTCTAGACACAAGTAGGAGAAAAATGTCATATTCTGTGGTGGTGTGTTGTTTTGGTTTTTTAAAATATCCTAGATAAAGGTTTATAGACGCTGTATCAGTAGAAAATCTTATTATAACAGCACAGGAAATATGGATGCCTTCAGTTTCTCATTGTGAGTGTGCAGCTCTGTGACCAGATAACCATGAACTAATGACTTATTCCTTTGCGGACTAAAGTTGGTGTTATTTCTACTGGTGTAAATCTGGAATAACTCTGCAGAAGTCAATGGAGTTACAATGCTAATCCAATATTGTTTCCTCATCTGTAAAAGAGGTTAATGACATTATCTTCTCTTGGGGAATATGTCAAGGATATTTAGTTAATGTTGACTTTGTAAAATGCTAATTAATTGTTAGTGCAAAATTTGTACTGTACAGGTGAAAGAAACAGCACACAAGGTACTCATGCTTAACCCACTCTGCTAAAGACACATCATGCTATATTGGCTTTCATTACAACATCTCAAACAATTTTCCCATTATCTCTTTCATTAGGGAGGGAAGACTGATCTATTCTATTAGGAAAGCAACCAGATGCACGTAAATAAATTAACAGCAAAAGATTACCAAGCGTAGCATGTGCATATGTCCTACACTATGCAGCTCGCTTGTGTACAGGTCAAAAGAGAGCGTTACAAGTTTAAAATAAGCAGCTTTGATTCTGCTAAGTAATTTGTTGTTATATGTAAACTGAGAGAGAATAAAATATACACAGCCAAAATGGTGGACACATAAATAATTATTGCCAGAAGTGATCTACAGCTTTCAGGAAATCCTTTTAACAATTTTCTGTCTCATTATTTCTGTATATAAATGAGAAGTGTCTCTGTAAGAAGCAGCAAGGATACCAGGCGTGAAAGCCTTTGTGTATGTCTCTCCAATGCAAACAGAAACATAACTGTAATTCTTAGTAACTCAGAATTAGGAATTTATGAAGCCATCATGGGACACTGTCACAAAGCAAGTAGAACCATGTAGAACTGCAATAACAATAATTTCTATTCCTGTTCTGAGGTTCATGCTGGTAATTCTCAATGCATTTTTCAAAAATGGGTGCATTATTCCCATTTTGCAGATGTGGAAAGTGATGGCCCTGGGGCAAGTGCCTTGCCTAACCAAAACTGCCAGTGAAGGAGGTGGGAGGAAGCCATGCAGCTGAGTGCAGAGAAGAAAAGGGCAGGAGTGGGGGGTTGCATTTGCAGCAGCAGGCATACCACAGAGCAGCTCCCATACCCACTTTCACATATGGAAAGAGAAACTTGGCCTAGGAGTTCCCAATATCTATCCACTGACATTAGGTTAAATACAGGGGACAGAAGGATACCACATAAAATAGCATCAGAGAGCTCGTCCTTGTGAATGACCAACTCAAGTGTTGGGATCTCCTGGATTTTTTCAGGTGCCACTCTTCTCAACATTGTGTTAACAGTGACATTTTGCATTGCTTCTTCAACTAATAACCTACCAGTCTCCTTTGTTATCCCCTCTACTAGTGCTGCAATGAAGAGGAGGCTGATTGAAGTGCTTTCATGTTCTAATCTTTCCAGGGGTTCGGCTGTGTCTGAAGGACAGGTCTGTAGGAATCAGGTCTGTAGGATACAGCTCTTCAGCATGGACCAGCTCAGGTTTCTGTTCAATCTGCAAGGACTGGTGAAAACAGACAGTAACGGTTAAAGCTTCCTTCTGTCTTAGCCACATGACTGTGTCCAGTGAGATAATTTTTCCAGAGAAAAACATTAAACCAGTCCTATATTAACCAAGAATGTTTTTACATGGAACTCTTGAGTTGGCAGTGTAGCTAGAGAGGCTTGGGCACAGTAGCCAGCATTTCAAGCTGGCTTGGTCAGTTCATGCTATGATAGCTACACTGCTACTGGTTCCTCAGTCATCATGATAAATAGCTTGAGTTTATTAACATAACATAAGAATATGATAGACTTACCTTTGTTGCCAAAACATTTGCAAGGAAAAAACAAAAATACTACATCACTGGAAATCACACACTGAGAAAACATTTTATTTCCAAAATTAGGCTTTTGTATATTCACAGGCTAAAAGGAAAAGCAGCAACAATATTTCCTGTAAAGTTTTAATTTAGAAAAGGAAATAATCAAATAACTTTTTCTGTAGTCTCTATAAATTAGCAATAGCACTGGTTTGGCCAACTTGTCCTGAAAATGAGCTCATTAAACCTAATTGCACATACTGTATAGCAAAGAATGAAAAAAAAAAAAAAATTAAAAAATCTCTGAGTTTTATGTCAAATTAGAAAAATGCACCATGGTGTTCAGCTCTCATTCGAGTGGTGGATGTCTGCCAAGATACATTTAACTAAAATTAATACACTTCGGGAGAATCAGCCCTGACAACAGGGAAGTCATCTATTAGAGGCAATAACTCAAAGATCACAGCAAAATTGCATGTTAAAAGAAATCATTAACTTGGGAAAATATCAATGTTTCTTAAAATTTATTGTCTCTGATTTAAACAGATGGCTTAGTAGAAGAGATCAGGATATTCTTAAGATCTTGTAACTTGACCATAGTGAAACAAAACGAATGAACACTTGCCTTGCAAGCAGAAAACAGGGCTCATATCCTCCCCTACAATCAAAAGCAAAGGGACAATGCACACTTAAATGATGTGAGGATGAGATCCAGAGTGCCTATTTATGCATCACAAAGTCTGGGCTCAGCAGGGTAACTCAAATAACTAAATTACACATGTCAGCTCCATATTCTCAAAGAAAATAATCAGACACTTTCCAGCGTAGCCCAAAATGCCACACAAGGGCTTAGTGGTTGGCCAGTATGAAATCCTCAGAATAACAGTTGTCTGAGCAGTCCTCTGTTCCTGAATGTTGGAGCTTCTGCCTGCTCAGGACACACTGCACAGAGCCTTCTCCCCACTGCAGTGGCCTAACCAAGCATGGCTCATTCTTTCCAGGTGAATGCAATGGCTGAAGGACAAACTGGAGTCTTGACTCATTCATTAGCTTTGAAAGTTCATCTCATGATTGCCTAATGTATAATACAATGATCATTCAGAACACAGCAGAGAATTCAATCTTTGCCTGTCTCTTTCATTCTTAAACTAATGTTGATTTCCATTGAATAAAATTTAACTTTTGGCAGAGGACTGAGCAGTAGACCTAACTACATTGACAAGCACTGATTGGCCTTACATGCATAGAATTCAACCTTGGTCAGTCTTTTTCATCCAGACAATCTCAGTGTCTTTCACTGATTCATGCCTGACTGTTCCCTGCCACCTGCACTGGAATGAGATGCCTGACCAGACAACCCAGCCTGTTTGAGGGGAATTTAATAGATAATGTGCAACAGAGCTTTATTGTTTCCCCAGTATGTTTACTCTGCATCACAGAGAATCCATTTGTCAAATATTAATTGAATTCTCCAACATTTGGCATATTTGCATAACTATTATGAAATAGAGCATTTTCTCCCTTGGTATTATACCCATTTCCCTTAGATGGTGTCTCTTTGATCCATTAATCACGTTTCCTGTATCCTCCCACAGACACTTAATTGTTCACATCCTGCAGAACCCACTCACAAAGAAAGAAATTAGCTCTATGTAAATCTAAGGTTATTACCTTGCCTCTATAAATGTAAAACAATTAAATTATCCTCTAAAAAGGACAGTTATAAAATTCCAGATGAGCACTGATCACTCGAAGCAGATTGAGGAAGTTTTATTGGACCAGTGGGAAAAATGTGGTTTTGCTCTACCAAGGACATTACTGGGGCAAATGATATTGCTGCCTATGTGTGTCTCCACACGCTGCTCCCCCCTTTACTGACTTCAGTATTACTTTAATACCTGGAGCAAAGGGTTCAATTCAATAGATGCCTCCATTTTTAGGGCTGATGTTGCCTCATACTGACAGGTACATCACCTAGAACCTTGAGGTATGATCCAAAGATGGCAGCACACCTTTAGGGAACCATGTGAAGTCAAAGGTGCTGCTGCCCAGCTGCCTTATAGGAAATACTGAGAAAAGAAATATATCTTGAATTCCACCTCTCAGATCTGTATGAAAATGATTTTCAGAAAATATATCTTTAACCTCAAACATCTACTAAATATCAGAATCCACATTTAAAAAAAAAACCAACAAAAACCCTTTGAGTACACTACATGTTGATGTATATGCATCTCTATATAAAATAGACATAATTCCTGAATCTTGCTCAAGTTTAGATTCTGAGCCTTTCAGTCCTGTCAACATCAGAAGAGTCTGACCATATAAAGATCACCAAATCTAGAAGCTCATCGATCTTTGGGATTAAAAAATGTTAACAGCTTCTGGACTTTAGTAGCTTAGCAAGGCTTTTCAGGATCAGGATTCTAGGACTTAGTTCCATTTACTAGATCTATCCCAAAAAGACTGAGCCAGCATCACAGGCACAAAAGTCTCTCATCTTGTAGAAAACAGAAGCCGAGACTCCAGTTTAGCAAATTTGCAACTAAATTGTCAATAGCCTCCTTACACATTTCCTTTTCTCAGACTTGACTCTAAGTTTACCACTTTGCAATCACTAAAGACCCTTTGTTCTTTCACCCTTCCTTGGTTTCTACAATATTTAGTAAAATTAAGACAGAAGATGTCTCCATGTCTTTAGAGAGATTGGTTTCTGTTAAAAAGAGTAAAATAGGAGCAGAAAGAGCCAGTATATCATTATTCCATGTTCACTGCTTTCTTCTGAACTCATTTGTTCAATCTGCAGCTTTCCCAAATCTCTTGGTGCAAATTCATTCTCACTTCTTGTAAATTTTTCTTCACCACCCATTCCTTTTGTAATGTTCTCTTTGAAACATATTTCATCTATAAAGCCTTTTAATGACTTCATCTATATAATCAGTTTCTCTCTACTGAAGAAAACATCAAAGTTAATTTGAAGTAGAAGTGTAATCTGCTATATCACAAGTCTGTCTGATCATATAGTCTCTTTGATTTACAGCATGAAGGTCTTGATCAAACCAGGATCCACTCTTTTACACTGTGAACACTTTTGCTGGTATTTCATAAACAATATTAGGATGTTATAACAGATACCCAAGAATAATGACATGTACTTTCCCAGGAGGAGACTTGCATCCTGTATCATTTCCTGTATGTCACCACTGTAGAGGTAAGTTGTCAGAGAGACAGCAGAAGCCAGCATTAAGGAAAGGGAGTATCTAACACACATTTTTAGTTGCTTTATATAAAAATGACTACTAAGACGCCAAAAAGGATTCTGAGACTCTGTGCTCGAATTGGTCAATATATTGGTAGGTCCTAACCATCTACTTTTTATGATTTCATTCAGAACCTTAATTAAACCTCTTCTTTGGAGACTTGGAGACTTAAAGCCTTAAGCTATTCTTCAAGACGACTTTGCATTATTTTTTTTTCTTTATGGCATGGCATTTGGATGCCCATCTGAGAGAAACTGAAGCTTGTGAAAACTTCAGTTATGCCTCCTGTATAAAATGTAATAAACATAAGCCATCCAAGTGGAGGAGACAAACAATACAAAACAAGTCAATTTAGGCTGGAGAAAAAGTAGTTGTTTTAAAATTAGAAAAAAACTAGTTCTCTCCTTTCATCTGTACCATATGCTGAAAATACAATGCTGACTACTAATATAGGACTAAACCAAGAAAGCATTTTTCATCACATAAGGAGGGCTTTTCCTACAAGACAAAATTTTAAGCCATTTAAGAGATCTTGCCGGAGTAGAACCTGTTATTTAAAGAAAATGCCAGAAAATCCAGCTTTCTGCTTGAAACTACCTGCAATAAAGAAAGGAATGTTCAATATAGCTTCTGAAGTTGAGTAAAAGTAGATATTAGAAGAAGAAACACAGGAAGGTTAGCCAAACAAGATATGGCACAGTAGTTGAGAAAAGCTGGCAAAGACCAGCTGTAAACTCACTGGATTGAGCATAATTGGCCAAGTAGTGCACAGTTACTATGCACATTTTAACAACTGGAGAAAATTCCATATATAGTTCCCATATATTTTAGAAGGCTGAATGCAGGTTACAAGAATTTTAGCAAATTAATGTGCCCACACCAACTCTGCATTGTAGCATTCTACATACGCTGGCATCACTGAGAAATTAGGCAGACTGGTTCTGAGGATTGTCTTGGTTTGAAGACAGGTGTCTGCTAAGGAAGGTGTAAACCTCCCTTAAAACCCACAAATGTGAACCCCCTTCCCTCCAAATTATTATAACTTTGAAATCAAGGGCTTTCAGGCAAAGATATGGGGAAAGGAATAACAGTTCTTTACTAGTATCTATGGCAAGGCAAACAATCAATAACAACAGTAGCAATAACAAACAAACAAACAAAAACCAGAAGATGCGGTGACAGAAGTCTCTGAGCTGTCAAATGCTTTTCCCGTTCGGTGCAGTTCCGGTCCNCCGGGCTTGCCGGTAGAAGGTGGCAGGGACTCCCCAGCTGTGGCAGTGCTCCCACAGGGAGAGCGCGGGGCGGCGGCTGCCGGCCCCCTTCCGCAGAAAACTGCCGGCACAGCCAGGAGGATGTGCCCTCCAGGAAACGTCCCTTTCCCAGACGAAAGTTCACTCACCAACGAGAAGCAAAGCAGCGCAGATCCGAAGGAACTTTCTGCCGGTGGTAGCTGAGGGAGCTCGCAGTTCCCCCACTGCTGCCCTCTCGGTAGCCCGTGGCCAGTGTCCTCTCCGAGGACCACCTCTGCTCTCCCCTCCCCACGCCCAGCTAGCCCTTTGTCTCTTACAAAAGGAGTTAATGGTCCTTAAGTATCCAGTCATTAGTAACCTAGCGACAGGGAAGAGGAAAAAATTCCACACCTCTCAACCTCCAACAAGATTTACAGCAGGTACACAAGGCTCCTTTTTGTCTGTAAAAACCTGAATCCAGCTCAGTTCCGTTGGCTTCAAGCTATGGGAGAGTTCATTTGTATGAGAGTTTGAGAGGCCATTTTAAAATGACCTTAGGCAGCACTGTGGTTCATGCATGAATAATAAGTTCTTAGTCACTGGTTGCTGCTCTTACCACCTCAAGGCCAGTTGTTTTCCAGAGATCCGAATCATTAAGCTGGGCTAAGGATGCTGGATGAAATCCCAGGAACATTCATGACAGAGAATGAGCATGGTTCTCTAATAAGAGTTTCTGGATCAATGTCATAGGACAGCATATGGTTTTTTTGTCTGTAAGACATCACCATATATATATCTAAAACCACATCTGAATTTACAGACATTTCTTTCCAGAACAATAATTTTAGGATGCACATTGTATTTAACTTAATTACACATAATTATCCTTTTGCCAGCTACAGAGCCTTTTATGGCTCATATTTTACTTTTTTTTTTCATTTTATTTTTTACACTGTAGCATCTTTTTTTTTTTTTTCCAGAATCTGTACCTTGATATTTTATACAGGCAGAGCTCTGGATACAGTTGCTTTGGTACTGGAAAGCATAGCTTTGCAGCTTTCTATTACACAACACAGAGTACAATAACAAAAGCTACTCTTCCACATCTGTCAAGAAAATTTATCTTCAAATCAGTCTCAGGCAGAAACTATTATAGGCTGTGCTGGCACAGGCTGACCATAGTAGATTAGCCAGACTCAAAAATAAAGATTAGTCCTTTTTCCTTCTTACAAAACTCATCTTTTTGCAAAGCTTACACATGAACACACTTAATGCAAACTATTTAGCAAAAGCACTTTGCAGTTTTGAAAATGTATGAACTGGAGGATTACAAACATTTGTAAAACCACATCCTGGTAGTTCCTGGTGGTCACAATAATTAGACATCAGGTGCTAAAAGACAACAGCATGGGAGAAGTAATCACACATCACACCAAAATGAACCATAGGGGAACATTTAAGACTCTATGACAGTGTGGGATTTGACATTGAGGAATACTGAATGCAGAGAAAAGCCAATTCAGACTGAGATAAATTCTCATTTCATTCTGATACTTCAGTTATCAGCAAGAAGGAGACTAGAGGCAGAAAACTGCAGTAATGTATAAGAGGACTCTGGGCAGGGGGATTTAGTGTCTGAATATTACACTTATTTTAAAGCTCTTCTTTCAGGGTTTTTCAAGGAGAATACGTAATCTATGCAGGGTGCCAAGACCTGCGCAAGGGTGAGCTGTCAGGTGTTTGTACTGTTCCATTACTAGATCTCAGAAAACCTTTAAAACCAGGGCTTCTCTGCTAAAGATGCAGAAAAGCCTGCAAGGTCATCCTTCCCTTGTGTGACTGAAAGACATGAGTGGCCAGTGAAGAATTTCTAATGAAGAAAGGAGCAAGTGTTCCTGTGTGGCAGTAAAAGGTATAAGTTGCATATGCTAGTCTGCTCAACCTGCCCATGAGACTGGAAGTATTTTTTCTCAGGCCACACAAAGTCAACTCCAGCCTCACTAATCTCATATTCAGACCAAACAGAGCACACCAAGGTAATGTGCCTGTGCCAAAATCTCTTGCAATGGTCCATCTGCTGATGGAATAAACATCCTCTGTGACAGCGAAGTACAAACAGTCCCACTCCCAAAAACCATTTTCTGGAACAGCACAAGGCCTGTGCTGTGATTTGAGTGCTGACCATGCACTGCAGGCCAACTCATCAGTGGCCTTCACAGTCATACAACCTCTTTTCAACTTCAAATGCATGAAACTAAAATGATTTCTTTCAAATCTGTGTTTTCATGTAGACTCACTCTGTGAGACATTTTTTATGTATGAAAGCCATTCTGTTCCTGAAAAGAAACTCAAATTTTCCACTGGCTATCTTGGGACTTGTAGATAACTCCTGCAAGTATAATTCTTTTTCCCCAGGAGAAATGTGACCAGTAATTGAAACTCAGGGGAGGTAGTACTTCCAGTTTTATATATCCCTGACTAAATGCACCAGTACTGCTGCATCACTATTCACCTTTTATAAAAGGAACACCATCTACTTCACAAGGGGAGGGGATGAATGCAGGCCTGTAATACTGTAATACAAATGTGTGCAGTAAAAAGTAGAAAACATTACAGTATTAAAATCCCTGTTTTTCAGTATATGTATGTAAATTAGGTGGTAGCAGAAATAATTCTGCAAGACAATGACAGAAAACACCCTTGAAACAGAATTCTTACCCAGCACACGTACATTTCATAATATCCCTTTTATCCAACATTGTAATTGAGGAGCATATATTTGACCTCTTTCACATTTTATAAGTAGACAATTCTAAAATCCATAATCTCAATTACTCTCTTAATAGAGTGTCCTGAATTTTTTTTCTTTTTTGGCTGTTGACCTGCAGGATAAAGCTATTTACAAGTGATTTTATTGAGGAGAGCACTGTCATGATGAAAAGGCTGAAGGACAAAAAATCCCATAAGGAGACTGGAAAACACATTTGGAAGTGCACTTCTCAAGTCTAATTTATTCAATATGCATACTATGAAACAACTGTGTGTCTAATGTACAATCAGGTATTAACTTTGTACCAGCTATTACAGTCAGCAGTTTGCAGCAAGTTGCAGACACTTGTCAGAAAGCAGAAGTCCGTGAACAAGAAGGCAGTTTACCAGTGAAATGCAGGGAAGAAAGAACATAAAGCTTCTACATTACCTCTTCACCTGATGCTCATGTCTTTTCTTTTGCAATTCTGGGTTTTTTTAGTTTATTTCCTGTGAAGCCATGCATCTGCATGCACCAATCCACTAAGTTTTACCGAGTAATCTCAGCCCTCCTGGTTTCAGTCCTGTAGGGCACTGTATCGTGGGTTACTATGACAGTTAGGTCCTAGTATAAAATACTTTTTTTTTTCTTTTTCTATAAGGAACTACCAACAAAGTAGCTATATTTTGCACTCAAGTTTCCGCAGAAGACAATGGATTATCTCCTTTGTACCTGGTCTGTTTTAAGTCGTAGACATTTCTTCCATTTTTGCAGCAGCAGCTCAGACTCTTGGAACATGCTCCATGCAAATAAAGAGTCTAACAGAGCCTCTCTTGCCTCATCTGTATGTGGCAGAGATGTTTCCCTCAATACAAATAATTTACATTCCTCATAAATCAAGGATATCTGATGACTCCACTTTCAAATCCCAACTGCTGTAAATCTTAGACTTATGATAAATGGTCCCTTTTAGACAGAAAAGTAAAGCACGAGGAAGAATCATAGGATGGTTTGGACAGGATGCAACCTTAAAGATCATCTCATTCCAACCCCCCTGCAATGGGTAGAGACACCTTCCACTAGACCAGGTTCCTCAAAATCCCACCCAACCTGGTCTTGGGGGATCCAACTTCCAGGGATGGGGCAGCCACAGCTTCTCTGGGCAACCTGTGCCAGTGCCTCACCACCCTCACAGCAAAGAATTTCCTCCTAAATATGTAATTTAAACCTATTCTCTTTTAGTTTAAATCCATTCCCTGCCTAGTCCTGTCAGTACATGCAACCAGCAAAGAAGCAAGCATTGCATCAGACTTATAAGGAGCAGGTGTTAGTTAAAAATTAGGCTTAGAAAGGAAAGATTTAGTTTAGATTGAGGCAGCAGCACAGATCTGCCCGTTATAGAAGCCGGACACAAGCCCCAGAAGGTCGGCAGAGCAGCACTACAACACAGGGGCACTGACATAGCCTGAACGGGGTTGGTGCGAAATGATCATAAAGGTCCCACTCCAAGGCAAATCGTTTTATGGTTCTGTGATACTCCTACTGAGACAGCGCAACCAAAAAGAGCGCTGAATAGGGAAGCTGCATAGAGGTAATACTAGCGAGCTAGAACTAGCAGGATTCAGTTTTATTCCGCTCCCTCAGCACTTCAGCTTGGCCAGCGCCCCTCCCGCGCGAGCACCTGGAAACTCCGACTGCGGGCTACTAGTGAGGGGTTGTGAGGGAGCCGTGGTGACAAACCCCTTCACGTGCGCCCTGACATTGCCGCGTTAGGCGAGCAAGGCATTGTCCACACTTAGATCGGTCATCGGGAAGGGCGGACTGGGCACAGAAAGACCCGCAAAGGCGCCATAGGGGGCAAACGCCTTCCACCCCCCCCAGCGCCCGGTTTATATTGGGCGCGCGCGGCTCCGCCGCCGTCCCGAGCTCCCATTGGCCACCGCGGGACAGGGGCGGGGCTCGGGCTGCCGGGGACGAGCAGGAGCGCATGCGCTGTTGGCGTCTCGTGCTGGGCGCGGGGTCACGTGGCGGGAGCGGCGGCCGTTGGCGCCACGGCGACCGGGACGGCCCCGGCAGCGGTGGAGGGTGCGTGTGGGCAGCTCTGCTTTCATCTCCCTTTCCCTTTCCCCCTTTTTACCCTTTCCCCCCTTTCTTCCCTTTCCCCCCCTTTCTTCCCTCGGCTGTTTCACTTTCTCTTCTCTCCGCGCTCTCCCTCCTCAGCGCGGGCGGGTCCAGGTGCGGCCCCGGCAGGGGCTCTCGGTGGCTGGCGGCAGTGGCCCTCACGGGCCCGGCGCCCTCGGCGCTCCGCACTACCCGCGTTGTGCTGCGGCTGAACCGGAGCAAGCGGCGTTTGCAACCTTTGCCTCGGATCTTATCTTGTAGATCTAGGCTTTGCGTTGTTCATCCTCTACGTTTTTCCTCTCTTTAGGAGTGTATGTGAGAGAGCGAGTGTAGTAATTTGCTACTTAATTTTGTACAGTGATAAACTTCTGTACCTCATCGAGTGACTAAGGGGGCCTGGTGGGAACCAGGATGCTGCTGTCCCTCTTTATGCTGTAAGGAGCTTGGGATTCGTTGCGTTAATAACCCTGTACCAAAAATATTTTATGGATCTTCGATTTACATCTTACCTGATTTCTTTCTAGTTTTGTTGTTTTATCCATTATATTATATCTATCTCTAAATATACTAAGACCAGTATACATGATGCTGAAAATAAATCTTTCCAGGTGTGACGCGTTGGTTAAACTGTTAGTGCTATGTGAATTGCTCACTAGTTTTTTTAGAATTAATCAGTACCTTTTGAAAGTAATTGTTTGTTTGCTTCGCACAGATATTTCCAGGGCTATAAATATTTAAAGATCCAGTAAAAATTAAGTGGGGGAGGGGAATTTTAGACTAGGCTACGTATCAGATGGACGCGATGGAAGAAGTTTTTTTTTTTCTTTTTGTGTGGAGATGAAAATCGTAATTACAAGGAAAATGGGAAGCAATCTGTAGAACCAGAATATTCTTGTTTCATAGCAAAATCTCGAGGGAAGCATAATTTGAAATGTCTGGTTAGGAAAACCTGAATAAAAAATCGTTAGTGAGCAGTTTCAGTTTCTCCAGTGAAATGCTTGGCATGCAGTGGTTGCTAGAGTTTCGCAGCCTGTGAGGCAGAAAACTTTGGACTGCAGCCAAAAGCATTAACAAATCTTACATCTTGTAGACGAGAGTTAAGAGAATATTTCAGTACAAATCGCCTGAGTGACCAGCCTGCTTTTACTGTGGGGTGTGCTTTTCAGTAGTTTGTGTGGTTGGTTTTTTTAAAATCTTCCCAGGAGTGGAATGGTGTTCACTCTTCATGGCTGGTCCACAGAGCAAAATGTGAATGTGATACTCTTGCAGAGTTTGGTACATAACTCAAAGTAGTGCAAAAGCTTTTTTGTTTTTTTGTGATTGTGATAAAGACAAAGCCAATGCTATTGATTATAGTTATAATCATTAAGGTTGGAAAAGACTTTTGAGATTGTCAAGTCCAGCCTCCAGCTGGGACAAACATGACCACCTGTAGCTCTCACAGGCAGATATCATGATAGACTTGACAACATTATGGCAGTATCCTATTTTTATAGCTGGTTTGCCAAGGTCACTTATGCACAATTTCTTTTTCTTTGCATTATTCTTATAGAAGTTGATTATTCAACGTATCCAAAGATGAAGCGGAAACTTGCAACAGCTGGGAAATTGAGGCTTAGTCCTAATGAAGAAGCTATGTTTCTGAAAGAAGAATATGAAAGAAGAAGAAAACTAAGGCTGCAACAGGTATGCCAGTATTTTTCTATGTGTTGTATTTTGTTTGATGATGTAACAAATAATTTAAGTAACTGAAAAGATTATTTTCTGTAAGCTAAATTTCAAAGTAATAGTATTGAAGAATGGTGGATTTTTTTAGGTTGGAAAAGACCCCTGAGATCATCAGGTCCAACTACTAATCTAGCACTGCCAAGTCCACCATTCAACCATGTCCCTAAGTGCCATATCTACACGTCTTTTCCGCTTTTCAAGGGGTGGGGACTCAACCACTTCCCTGGGCAGCTTGTTCCAGTGCTTGACCACCCTCTCTGAGGAAAAAAAAATTCCTAACATACAAAGCGGAAAATAATAAAGTATGTTTACTAAATTTTCACTATAGTTGTTCATTTTTTTAAACCATGTTGAATTGTAATAGGAGTCTTTTGTAAAGTATTGTGTTGTATTTTTGGAGGGAAGTATATTCCAAGCAGGGTAGACTATGTTGTGGAAAAACTTGCTGCAAAAATATTGTGCTTTTTTGAATTGCTGACAAAACATAAATTATATTTCTACAGGTCAGAGAGCAGCAGAAGTATATCTCCTTCCAGATAAGGCAGAAGGTAAAACAGAGGAAAGAAGAACAACTGCATCAGCTGGAGGAGGCATTGAGAGCTGAATGGCAGAAGGCACAGGATGAGAGGATGAAAGTCCTGGAAGAACTGTATTTATCAAGCTTAAGAGCAATTGGGGAGGGTCACCGACAGGCCAAGGAGAACGTAAGTGGGCTTATTATTGTGCCATGGTTTCACCCCAGCCAGCAGCCAAGCACCAGGTAGCTGCTTGCTCACTCCCTTACCAGTGGGATCAGGGAGAGAATCAGAAGGGTAAAAGCCAGAAAACTCATGGGTTGAGATAAAGACAGTTTAATGGGGCAAGCAAAAGCCACACACAGAGAGCAAAGCAAAACAAGGAATTAAATCATGGCTTCCCATGGGCAGGCAGGTGTTCAGCCATCTCCAGAAGAGCAGGGCCCCATCGCATGTAAGAGTTACATGGGAAGACAAACACCATCACTGCAGAAGTCTCGCCTTCCTCCTTCTCTCCCTGACTTTATGTACTGAGTGTGATGCCATATGGTCTGGAATATCCCTTTGGTCGTTTGGGGTCACCTGTCCCACTGTGTCTCCTCCCAAGCACCCCCAACTTCCTTGCCAGTGTGGCAGCATGAAAAGCAGAAAAGGCCTTGGCTCTGTGTAAGCCCTGCTCAGCAATAACCAAAACATCTTTGTATTATCAACCCTGTGTTCAGCACAAATCCAAAGCACAGCCTCATAGCAGCCACTGTGAAGAAAATTAACTCAGCCAAAACCAGCATATATTGTCAGAGAAATTTTTGATGTTTTAGAAATACCAGAATTATTTGTTTGTTTTTCTTTGACATTCCAGATTTTGGAGTCTGATACTTAAACAGACCACTTTTTAAGAATGGAAGCTTTTTTAGAAATGGTAATGTACTTTTTTGCAGATATCTTCCTACAGGATAGTGTACGGGCCTATCTGCTAAGGCGTTTGCTGGGCAGGCGGACTTTAAAAGTTACTTTGTGTAGGTTGGATTGTATAAATGTATAATCATGGATGTTTGTTCTTGACTAAATTGTACATGGTGACTCATTATCTTAATTACACCAGTAATACAGTATTTTTTTCTCTACCATGTTATGAAAATATGCTTAACTTTTTTTTTACCTTCAGTGCTCGAGTGACATGGAAAACCTGGCTAAAGGCTTCAGAGGCCTTTGCCTGGACTACAAATGGGTGTCACTTTTTTAATTCTGCACCTATAAACTGGTTTCACTTTCTTTAAAAGCCTGGAACTTGTGTAGACTCTGTTTGAGAGATCACTGAGATTGTTGGGTAGAATTTTTCTATGGGTTTGACCCTGCACCAACTTTGTAGGAGTCAACCAGTGGTGCCATAGATTTCTTACGTGATTTTTGCAGAGTAGCTTGCTTCCTGAAGTAGTCAGGATCTTTAAACCAAGTAAAATAGCATTATGCTTTTACGTATAGCAGTGTCTTCAAATGAACTTCTTTATAAAGTCCTTTCCAATTCTAGCATGGGTGAGTTTGCAAAAAACTGTGGAACCAGTTCTCTTACAGGAACAGAGAATTAATAATAAGTTATTCTGTTGATATGTGATTGTTGCAGTTAATGACTCAACAGTAGTAACACGGTTTTTGTACATAGTTTGGTCTGTATTTGCTACAGGGTGTTTATATATTTATATTATCCTGTTCATCAAACTGATGCAGAAGAACCTAAGATTTCTACATCAACATTTAGTTAAATTGGCTGAGGAATGTGGCAGGTTAGCTGCTGTTGGTGGTGGCAAAGAAGAAAATAAAGATGGGAGAGAAGGAAAAGTTATTAAAGTATTTTTACCCTAATACAGTAGAAAATAGTTTTGAGCTTGTGTTTCTTACCAGCAGTATGTAATTTGAAATATCATACTGATAGTATGAGATGTGAGTATAATTCTGTATTAAGTGATTACAATATTTTAATGTTAAGGAACCTGACTTAGAAGCTCTTGCAAAGCAAGCAGAGGAAAGGAAACAAAGAGCAGAGACAAGACATAGAAAAGCTCTGATAGAGCAGAAGCAACAAAAAGAAAATTTACTTCGTGAGCAAACCAGGTATGCAATAGTTACTTAGTTTTATTTAGAAGGCATTTTACAATATTGTAAGGTGAAAGGCAAAAATTTTGATGCTTCTTTCTTGGAGATTTTGCGATCTTGAAATTTTATAGGTTAGAGAATTAATGCTCGTAGACAAAGCTTGTGGCTTTTGATAAAAACTGTAGCTTTAAAACCACGACAAAAATACCAAATATTCAAGCTGGCCTTACGGACTCTCCAGGAGTTCAGTGCAATAGGAAATTAAATGTTGTCAGGCCAGCTCCTGAAGGAGAGTTACCCACTTGAAAAAAGGACCTAGTGCATTTGTCATGGTATTCCTTCTTAGGGTTTTTTTTATTAAGTGGATTGGACCAAACTTGACCTGGCATGAAAAATGGTCTGTGTCCTCTTGGGCATAGTTGTGCTTGAGTAGAGCTGAGACCTGTTAATTAAATAGTTAAGTATGTCTACACTCAAGCAATTAAAGTATGTTGAAATGCACAGTGTTTTCTGCAAACTTAACTCAAAAGCAGAGATTTTGCATTGCTTTTGGGATGCTTGTGTGTATTAACATTTTTTATAACTGGAAGAAATTATTTTTTAATGCTGCTTTCCAGTCTAAGTTCTGTTGACTTTTCAATATGCTTCCCCGTGCCTATGGCCCAAGCATTCAATGCAGGTACTTGGGAATCTGATTTTAGGTTTACCTTTTATTTTGCCCAGTTCTGTCACTGTTGCTTGAATGATTTTCCATGTCTCTTCTCTTATGTGGTTTGTTTTGTTTTTGTCCCCCAAGACGAATAGATGCACGTAAACGTGCTCTGGAAGTGGAAAGACAAAGAGCAGCCAAAGTTGCAAGCCTGCCACCTCCTCCACCACATCCTTTTGAGGTATGTACCCATGATGCAAGAGTGATCACAATTTCAGGGTACCACATACATATTTATTGGTCTGACTCCTCACAACAGGATATCCGGAGTTGATATCTACATACTATAGGGAGAGTGGTTCAACAGAAACTAAGAGAATGAATTAATTGTATATTAGCAGATTTCTTGCTAATAGGCTTTGGTACTTTATTGATCTCTTGTTATGTTTGAATTTTATTTCTTGTAATCAGACTCTTATTTTTGTAGTTGATGTGTCTTTTTTTAACTTTTATCATGTCTCATTTTCATTTAACAGCCCCAGTGGTGTGAGACTATACAATGATCTCTCTCAGCACGTACATTACATGCCTCCTCACCCTTCTGTCATACCCTTGTTTTGTTTCCAGGTTTCTCCAGGTTCTGGTGAAACCAGAATTGCGTATACAGTTGTGTTGGATGACATGTCTGGGTCAGTGCTCTGTTCAAGTACTGTTCCTTTCCAAAAAGTAATGCATTTCCATCCACGAGCAAATGTCCTTTACTCACCTTTTCAACAAATATGATTTGTAACTGGTTTTAGCAGAGTTTGCAAACATCTGGATTTTCTACAGTATGTGGGTTTTGTTTCTATTATGAAGTTCGTGTGATAATGGCAAATCGAATCAGTAACACTGCAGGCATGTTGAGTTTTTGTTGAGGAAATAGATTGCTCTGTTTCAATATAGCACAGCGTGCCAATCTGTTCCTTTTAAAGGCTAGCTGATTTTAAGCCTTCTTCCTAGTTTTCATGTCTGTATAGATTTTAATCCTTATGTTGTGGATCTGTGTTGCTGGGAGGGCACAGAGTGAAAAATAAAGTTATTTTCTTCAAAGAGTTACTGGGTGCCATGTACTTCATGTGGGAAAATGCCAAGTAATTGAAAGATTGAGAGATTTTATTCCTGTTTCTGCTTCAAGGGAGAGAAAACAAAAGATATTGACTATCAGTTGGGGGAAGGTAAATCTAGGGCTTTGTCTTGCAAATGTGTTACTAGAAAGGCACTGAATTGGAATTGTTTAACTTTACTCTAAATCCTGTGAATTACAGCAAGTTACAGGACCATCTGAATAAGCCTGCTTGTTTTTTTTTAATCAGTTTGCATAAGGAGCTTATTAAATACAACTATAATCATAATCTGATGCTTTGTTGCAATAACAATTGACTAAAATTTCATAAAATGGAGCTAGGGCAGTGTTACTTATTGCACTATTATTAGAATACAAGAAATATTTTCTGAAGATACTCCTATTATTGTTACTTTACCCAGTTAGAAAAGAAGTATTTTTACTCTATTGTCATAACTTATTTTGGTTCTTAGAAGGATAGATTTTTAGGGGTTGAGGTCATATTTAGTTAGACCAAATGAAAAGTTACTTAATTAAACTGTTACTTAGTTAAACTGTAAACACCCTTTTATTGCAAGTGTCACAGAATTCTTGTAGACTTTTTCTTATATGACCTGTTAGATTTTTATGTAATGAAAATAAAATCTAGAAAGTGTTACTGTACTCTGCTTGAGTATTCATACATTTGTAGAGTTAGAGTGGTGAATTTTTTGTTGGTTTTTTTGGTACCATTTCATGATACATTGTTGCTCCAGTCTTGCCAGCTTTTAGTGTAGAATTTTTTTTTTTTTGGAGGGGGGAAAAAAGAGGAGGGAGGAGTTACAAAACCTTGATGGAAGTATGGTATTTTTTCAGCCTAAATTGCTTTTGACATGAATTGGAAAATTGCAGCCTCCTCCGTAATTCTCAGGTGTTCACAGCTTTTGAGTAGAATTCTGGAGATCTGATTGATTACATGTAATTATTAATTTTTGATTTGTTAATTTTGTATTTTAAAAAATAATTTAGAAGAGAGCTTTAATTGTACATTCTGAAAGTAATGCAGTACAGGGCAAGCACTGGGAATCTGGCCAATGAGGTTTAGGCATGGGACTTGTCCTCAGAGCTATAATCAGTATTTACAAGTGTTTTGGTTAATGTTGATCTGTTACTATTGCTATGATTTTCATTGATTAAGAAATTTAGCAGTTTATTTTTTTACCTACTAGAATAACATACATTTGTTTAAGGACCATCTAATAAGTTACTGAAGTAATTTTGGTAAGGCTAAAAGTGGTTTTACCAGTTTTTGGCCCCTTACAAGAAAGATGTTGAGGTGCTGGAACATGTCCAGAGAAGGGCAACGGAGCTGGGGAAGGGTCTGGAGCACAAGTCTGATGAAGAGTGGCTGAGGGAGCTGGCGGTGTTTAGCCTGGAGAAAAGAAGGCTCAGGGGGGCCTTGTTACTCTCTACAACTGCCCGAAAGCAGAGTGTAGCCCGGTGGGAGGTGGTTTATTCTCCCAGGTAACAAGTGGTAGGACAAGAGGTTGTAGCCTCGAGTTGCCCCAGGGGAAGGTTAGACTGGATATGAGGAAAAATTTCTTCCCTGAAAGGCTTGTCAAGCACTGGAACATCCAGGCTGGCTGGGGAAGTAGTATGGTCAACATTCCTGGAGGTATCTGATAGATGTGAGATGTCACGCTCAGGAGCATGGTTTAGTGGTGGACTTGGACTATTTTTCCAACGTAAATGATTCTATGATTCTTTGATTTTCATTTAAAGACTTTCTACAGTTGTCATAAAATAGCTATAGTCAATACAGAAATGTTGTATGCCTCTTCTTATGCAGAGATAAATTATAAGATATTCCCGAGACTTAATGCCGCTCTTTGTGTGTGTCTGCATTTCTTTATGGTCATGTTAGTTTTAGAACACTCAAGCTATGAATCTTGCTGATTAAGTTTATGTGGGTGAGTCAAGGGAAGAGGAAGCTGAGAGTAAATTAATGGAGGAGATGTTAAGAAGTACAACGGCAGCTCCTACAGGATATTGAGTTACCTAAAGTGACTGCCTTGCTACTGAGAACATGAGGCTGAGCCAAAGAAAAGGGAGGGGCTGATCACTCATTGTTCAGACTTTCACAAAAGAAATGTGTTAAATTGTGTTTAGTGTACCCAAAGCTTTTAAAAAAATCCCCAGCAACTTAACATTGTGTGAATAGAAACTTGTCAGTGAAGTTGCAGAAAATGCTCTTTTCTCTGGTCAACTAATAAATTGGACACAATGACCTTGAGTTTCCTGAAGCAAGTCTGTACTTGACAAGTGTTACTTTGCTGCTAGGTATAATTATATTGTGTGTTGTTGCCCTGCTCTGAGGTGAGTGTGACAGCTGTTTTAAGTGGGATTTGTATTAGTGCATTAAACTCAAGTGCTTTTAAATTAGTGCTTTTGAAACATGACACTAATGAGCATTGATTTGTGTGGAGGGGTTTGCCTAACTAAGACTGTTAGATGCTCTCTGTTATTAAAGCCCTCTTGCTCTGCCTTGTGCTGATGTGGTTTATTAATTATTACATATATATAAGGTTTTAAACAATATTTTCAGGACAGAATTTGTTCAGGTGGGTTTCTTGTAATAATAATAATAATTTAGCTTTACTGAGCACTTCTGTTTAGTTGCTTTGCTGGAGATACTGTTCTGTGATACAGCTGTAGGTGTACTTTTCTTCCTAGAGTTTTGAAGTGAGAAAGATCATTGCGATGAAGCCCTCTGGTGCTGGCAAATTTTCTCTTACACGGTACCATATTTCTGAAGCTTTGGTGGACAGAGAAGTGGATGGAGAGCAGGTGATTAACTCCAAGTGTTTGTGCTACAGGCTTACATATCTATTTCTTTACATTGCATACAGTGTCTGGATATCAGCTATTGGGTTTTCTAGAAGATATGTTTATGTTTAAAGATACGGACTTGTATAAAGCAGCTGTTACACGACTTAGTAAAGAGAATCTTAGATGGGCAAACTTGTTAAGCCTCTTATGTGCTCAGTCACTGGCAGTCCCTTGTGAACAGACCTCTGTAAGAAGGTGAGATCTCAAGACTGGCATAACGTTCAAACACCCAAATTGGAAGACTTGTGGCTTATGCTGAATTGATAGCTGCAGTTGCCCTGCTTTTCTCTCTTCCCTTCTTTTTAGCAGTGTACTCCCAGACTTGCCTTGTATTTCCCTTGCTTATTTGGAATTTTTTTTTCTAAGTATTTTTTTTTAATTTTCATGTTAGTAAGATTTTTCTTCTTTGAAAATTGCAGATTGTTTCTGGTTTCCCAAATGAGATTTAAAATACTTCAGGTTTTTTTTCCCCATGTTTAAAACAAAACCATGAGACTAAAAGTACTCAATCTATAATGTTGACTATATTACTCATTTTACTATGTATTGTAGGAAAAATAACAACTCTATTATAAAAAATAAATCATATAAATGATTGTCCCTGGTACAGCTTGAAACTGGAACATTTTGACACCTAAACTTACAAAATAGGTAAATACGCATTTTTTTCCAAAGGTGAAAAAATGAGTTTGGTCCTGCTTGCAACATAAACATCCAAGGATATTCATATCACGTTGTATGCCTTTTTTAAAGTGCTCTTGCTGCAGAATTATTAATATATTTATTGTTACATATGCTTTAAACTGTTAAAGAACTTTGTAGACTAAACTGTTGATTGACTGCCAGCCAGATGTTCATTTAGCTGCTAAAGAAGAAGAGAGACGTTTGGAGGAACTACAAAGGGAGGCAGAGAGGGAGAGAAGAAAGCAGCTTGAAAAGGCACGTGTTAGAGGAAGCCACGCCTTAAAGAAGATCCAGTTGGCCAAGGTAGGCAAAGTAGTAATGCCTTTTTTAATGTCAGAATGACTGCTGCTGAGTAAGTTGTAGGTGGGTGATTAATAAAGGAATTACATTTACAGAAGGGAAATTGATGGACTAAATAAAGTTTGCAGATCGTCTTTTTAAAAAAATGTCAAAATCTATTTGCTGGTTTTTTTTGCATCTGGAAGGAGTGAGAATGAAAGAACATCCTCTAATTTTTGTTATCTGAATGTTTGACCAGCTATTAACCAATAGGTAATAGTCAAGCAAACTTTTTTTAATAGGTGATGAGTTCTCCTTTTCCAAATTAGCTTTAGTTGGAGTTGGTCATTCTGTACTTCAGGGGAAAAAATATTGCTAAGAAGGTAGCAGGGTTTTTTATTTTTTGAAAAGTTTTCAAAGCTTACTTAAAAACTGACATTCTGTTAGTGTGCAAGTCTGGAAATGTTGAAATTGTTTGCTTTAAGAAATAAAAACTGAACTACTGAGAAAAGTCTTTGTACTGAGAGCTACATTCAAATAAATTTTATTGGCTGTTACCTTCAGAAGTATTTTTGGTGGCTAGAAATAGCGAAAGCTTCCTTTTTACCAGCTGAGATATGATTGACCCTGAATGAGTAACCAAACTAAAATAGGGATTTCTGGAAATGTTACTGGTGCTCCTAAAATTAACAGAAAAAAAACTCCGGACAAGCTTCTTTTTTTTTAGAATACCTCTCATGTATACTCTGTGTAAACTAAATATTCTTTGGCACATCTTAAAAAGTAGCAATTGCTGAATTACATAGTAACAAAAGTCACTTGCAGATTGCACTTGCACTGAAGATTTAATTTTCTTGAGAAAAGTTGGTCTGCAGGTGTAGAGTCTGATCCTTTATTTAACATTAGATCTTCTAGCTAGTATTGGTGACTCCTCTGTCTAAAGGTCTGATACAGCCTTCTCCCGAGGAAGTGCTTTGAACATTAAGGATTAAACAAACATCATGGTAACCAAATGGAAGCATTTTATATCAGTCCTGATGTGTGGCTGTCTGAATGTGAACACTAAAGGTTTATGTTATCCCTTCTTTGTACTTGAAGGGCAGGGAAAGGCTCCTGGAAGAACTGGAGCAAATGCAGACTCAGGATCGCATGCGCAGGATGCAGGTTGTCGCAGAGATGCCACCTCAGCTTTCAGTGCCACCATGCAAACACAGGGAAATAAAAGAAGAATGGCAGAGAGAATTGGAATCTGCATTTGAAGAAATGTACAGTGAAAACAGGAGTAAGTTCTTTGTCAGATGTTGCTGAATCTGGTACCCAGTAGAGGAGGGGCTGCTGCAGCTGCCTCTTCCCAGGTCCAGCCATTCGCAAGGCCCAGAGTGTATTCACAGTAGGCACACATACAAGCAGGCTTTCAGGGCACATACGCACAGCTGGTCCAGCAGGCCAACACAGAAAACAACACTCAACATTTCATACAAACAGCACAAATGGCCTCCCTTCTGTTTACTGCTCTGGCTAATCAAGATGAAGGCCTGTTAATGGGATATATGTCTGTATATATGGTATGGATCACTCCAGCAGCTGGTCTTAGACACTCACTCTATCCAGTAGTTGTCCCCTGTATCCCAGGTCACTATCTGCTAGGCTACAGATCCTCCTTAGGCAAAGACACCCAGTCTACCCTGTGATTCATCCTGGAGCCTATAGCCTTGCTGTTACCTCTCATTCACCTGCACTCAAATGCACATGTGCTCAAATATGTGCTGTGGATCTCTTGGTGAATAGCTTTAGATGCTCACTCTGTCTGGTGGCTGGCCCTTGATCCGTAGTCTTCCCAGTTGCTGGCTCCTGGACACTTGAACCCGCAAGATCTGCTGGTCCCTTCCAGTTGTTGCTGCACGGACCCAGCTGGGCACATAAGCATATGTACAGACATTCACATGCTATGGAGTCCTGTGGGAACTGACCTTACATACTCAGTCTACCCAGTAGCTGACCCTGGATCCTCTTGTTGTCTTGGAGATGCACACACATGTGTTGGGAGGTTTCTTAGGATCCCTTCACCTCCTCTGCAGCTGGTTTGAATGCTTGGATCTCCTGATCCCTCTGCTAGACAACTTTTAGATCCCCTGGCCTCTGCAATACCCAGCCCAGTCTTGTAGCTGCCTGATGCAAAGCTCCTAAGCCTCTCCCCATTCTTGTGGGCTAGTCTGGCTTGTGATTTGCTAGCCACTGCATGCTGATACTGATACCCACCTAAATGCACTCATTATGGCCTCTGCAGTTGGCAGTGCTCTAGACACAGGTGCACCTGTGACTTCTAGTTCCTATTCCAGTTGCTGGCCCTTATATATCTGTGCACATAATATGCAAAATACAGAGTTCCTCACACAGGAAAACAGCTACCAGTGGAATTTGGTGAGAAGACAGAACAGACTGTCAGGCACAGATGAGGGTACTGACTGTCTCATTTTATCTCACTATTTTTGTGTTTTTGTCTCATACCTGTTCTGCCCCTCACTAACTTGATCCTTCCCTTTCCCTGCCTTGGGTTCCTCCCATAAGTATATATAACAAACATACAATTCCAAGGTGATCTTCCCCTGTGTCCCACATGCCTTGTAGGTAGTACCTGCCCCCAGTCAGTAAGGTGGTCATGGGAGAACTCCAGTTGTGCAGTCTTCTGGGATCTCACACCCTGGACCTTGTGATCACTCTCCTGTGGCAGTCTCCTGAGCAGCCAGGTCAGGGTGTGTCTTGCCCAGTGAAGTTCTGTGAGCTGCTTTTTGTGTAAAGATGAGCCTTTCATCACATCAACTTTTATTTTGAAAAACAGCATATTCTGGTGGAAACTGCTGTGGAGGTTCTGAATGAATAGATGGCTGTTGATCTGAATGGTTTTGAATCTTCTGTGTTGCCAGGAAAAAAAAGCTGGATTAAATCTGTTGTGAAACAATCTATTGATACTTGAATTTCCTGGGGATTTATATATGAATATAGTCTTGCAATGTTGTTTGCTTTGTATTCCAAATGGTCATTTTATTTCACTGTGTTCTTTAATTAGACATGAAAGAAGACCTGATTTTGCAGTTTGAGCCACAGCCTTTGCCAGCTCCTTCTGACAGAGCTCAAGATAACGATCTTGATATCTCTTTGGAGCAAGAATCTGCTTGTGACACTCAGCCACAGTTTACTTGTGATACTCAACAAGAATCAGAACATGTGATAGAAGAAGAAGTCCCTAATGAACCAGAAAGTAAAACTTCTAAATTTTACATTTTACTTAAACTTTTTAATTTTATATTAGAAAAGATTAGTCTGGTATATCAAATAAATTAATTTCAGCAATAACTAAAATGCTTTTAGTAGTAAAACTTCTTAATGTGTGTAAAATATTTCAGTAGCATGTGGTTTATGCTGTTTAGCATAGATAGATAATACCCTAATGATTATGAATTTTAAAATGAAAGTATGACTTCTTTTTCTCATATGCTTCAGTTCGTTAGTATACTGAGAATAATTTTTGGTTTAAGAACTACACTGTTAGTAGCCGTCATTATTCCTATATAATTAGTATAAATTATGGACTGATGCTGGTATGTGAACTTAAACGCTTTCCAGTTTGAGGTATTTCAAAGTTAAAGCTTTCCTTTATATGAAGGTCTGCTTATTGTGTGTTCTTTATGGTCAGGTTTGTGGTTGAGTTGCTGCATATTGTGAGTAGGCTGGAACAGATGCATGCGTGTCATGTTTGCTTGTGGCATGTCCAGGGTTATGTGATGTGAGTCAGAAGTGTCTGAGTGAACTTTGCTGCTTGGCCAAGCGCTTCTGCATCCCTTGGGTGGCGCAGTTCGGTGTTTGGTCTGTGGTGCATTGTGCTGCCAGTGCTGATACAAAGCAGAGGGCAAGAACATGCAGGCAGGTGTGGGGATAGTACTGCTTACTTCTGCAGCAGTTTGTGAAACACTGCATCCAGCTTAGCCCTTCTTTGTAGCATGCAGAGACAAATTACTGCTTCTCTCTTGTAGGTAAGAGAAAATATTGCTAAGATTTTAAAAATATACCTGAGCTATTTGTCCAAATCTGTAAACAATAAAAAAAAAAGAATTTTTTTTTTAATGATGTGAAGATACTCATTACCCAGAACTTAGCAGTATATATTCTTTATAGGGCATGAAGAAGGAAAAACTTGCCAACCTCGATCAAAACTTGCCTTAACGAAATTGTTGAAGAAGATTAGAAACCAAAAAGAGGAGTGGACATCAAAAAGTGAGAAAGAGAGTCGGAGTGAATTTGAGACTATTGAATCAGGCACAATTGCTAGTGAGGAGAGACCATTATGTGATTTAGAATTTAACAATGAGCAGCAGAAGAATACAATATCTGAGGCCAAAGGTATGTAGTACATAGTTGCATCAAAATTTGTTGTGTAGGAGTAAAAAGACTTTTAAGGGGGACCTATGACAAAACTGTTTAATGAACTTTGAGTGTGAAATGTTTTGTTATGTTGAATGAAAGTACAGTTTCCTATCTGCGCCCACAGGCATTGTGGATTTGTTGAAACCACAGATAGGAGAGGTTTTTGCTCTTTAAGTCCAACCTGTCCATTAAGATCCTGAAGAGAACAGATGTCCAGAATACCTGTCTTTCAAATCTCACCCAAATTATCGTCACACTTGGTGTTGCCGTGCATTAATAGCTGTTTGCCTCCAGGGATAGAATTCTCAATGCAGAAGTTGGCATTGAAGTTCTGTATCCGTTGAGCAGGAAAAGCCGCTTTCTTTGGAGATTCACAGCGGTAAATGCCCAAGACAAGCATAAGCTGATTAGTGGAGTTTTTTCTGCTTTGAGGCACCATTCTGAAAAGCTTTTTTGTAAAACTGGAATTTGTAGCAATTAGACATTTCAATAGATTTGGTAGCCACATTATCTTGGGGTTACTTCCCGTGTCTATCCTTTGTGCCCTTCTGGTTAGGCTAGTGCTGAAGTTGGTGGTCTTGTGTGCTAAGTGGGATTTCTGAAGTTTTAAAGTGATCAAGTTGTGGCATGTTTTTTGGTTGTGGGTTTTTTTTGGGGTTGTTGGGTTTTCTTGGGTTGGTTTTTGGTTTTTTTGTGGGGTTTTTCTTTTTTTTTTTGCTTTCATAGGGTGCTTGGTTTTTAAACAAGATAAAGTGTTTTAGTTCAGTCATGTACAATGTACATAGGTATGCCAGCCTAATGCCTGGGGATTGTAGAGTGCAGTGTGAGTGAGCTGCTATTTGAAGCTAAGAGTATAGGACTGAGACTTGCTTTTTGTGCAATAGCCAAATGTTCATTTGCCCAGTGACCAACAGTTTTAGACCCTCTTTGTTCCAAGAGGTTAATGTGTGGCTTTTGATTCTTCAGAATGATCTTGCTCTTGGGCTCACAAGAAATGTGTTAGAAGTAATTTTCAGTCCCATTGATGTGGGGACATTACTGTGTATTCAAGAAAGGCACACAATTAAGGGCCATTAAAGACTTAAATGATATAAAACACTGATTTTCCAGCTTATGGAGACAGGTAGAGTAGTAGGATAGAGATCTTTTCAAGAGAAGCTTATGCATTTTGCTTAGACATATTGGGTAATGGTAAAGCAAGATGTAAAGAAGATTCAAGGCTCGGTCTGACTGCAATTTCAGCTAAATAACATGTATATTTTAGACCCTATGAAAATGTTGGAAAATACAGTTGCAGGTGAACAGTCAGTTCTAATCCATCCTCAAGAACAAGCAGCTAAAATCAGAATGGAGGAGGCAGCTAAAATTAGAATAGAAGAGGAGAGACAGAAGTGGGTAAGTGTGTTTGTATTTATTCCTATCTCAGTTATGATTATGGTGTAAAAAAATGATTTACAGAAGACTTTAAAATGCTTCAGGTTATACAGCAGATATAGGTGCTCTTAACATTTAAACTTTTACTGTGATATTTTCTATACTTTTTAAAAATGAGAAAGCTGTAGCTGGAATTTAGAATAGAGTGTAAAATCCAAGTTTCTTAAAATCTAGCAAGTCATATAGGGAAGGAATGTAACCATGGTTAAATGAGAATCCTAACTGTACATTACTACCTTTCCTTTATAAAGGGAGGATATAGTCAGCAATACATAACTCTGAAAACTTTATTAACCTTGTGTAATAATGTAGGAAGGTCTTCGGGATTGTGTTTAGAGTGACAATAAAGGCATACAAAACTTGAGTAATTTCTTTTTCTGGTTAACTAGGAAGCAGATGCAGAAAGTTTTTTGTGTCTCTGAGAACACTGTATTTGTTATATTTAGAAAATAATGACTTTGTGTATTATTTCATTATATGTATTGTGTATGTATTTAATTGTATTTTAATTTTTGTTGTATTCTTAGAGACCTACCGGCTCTTATGAGGTGGTTTACTTTTAAAAAACAGTTGAAATTTGGATCTCAGTGCAGCCTTAAATTGTAGAATTCAAGTTCAGAAATGAGCCAAAAATTTTGCGAGATAGTAATATTGTAGGAAAAGAAAAAAAAAGCAACAGATCCTTTATGAAAATGTGGCTACTTTCTTTAACCTTCATTTTCTCCCACTTTGCACCTGGCCAGCTGTATGTATTGCTGTGCCCATGTTAACTGTTCTCACATTCAGCTTTTTCTCAGCTTGCTTTTCCTGACACCCCCATTCAGACTGTCATTGAAGGCTGTTGTCCACTTCATCTTTGCCAGTACTTTGAAATTTTTGCTTCCATTCTGAAAGGACATGTATTGTTGTTAAGTGTGGATCTAAGTGAATTGTAGCTGATAGGTACATGGAAAGAGAATTAAAATAAACAGACTACTTCAGAGGTTTATGGAGTGCTCTCAAAGTGGTTATACATTAGCTGTATCAGAAGTTCTGGAAGGCTTGAATTAATGTTTAAATGTGTTGGAACTGATGGAAAAACTCAGTAAAACAGAAAATAGATTTCTGAAGTAAGTTTAAGAAAAGAACTTCTTTTGCAGTCTTCAGAAAATTATAATGTATCTTGAATGGATTCTGATTTTATCCATTATATTAATTTGAGAACAGATAATAATGCAGTAGTAAATGAGTTCAGGGCCTGTTGGAAATACTGAACCAGTAAAACAAAATTATTCCTACAAACTTTGGATCTGCTTTTAAAGGTCTGTTGCAATTTGGAAGTACCTGTCACAAGCAAGAATTTCTTCTGTAATTTGGAACAAAGTTCTGTGTGTGGTGGTGTGTGTGAGCAGTCTGGTTTCTTTGTCATTCAGTTCTAGAGATTCCCCCCTCATTTTTCTTTTTGATAGAATGAGGAAATAGAGCAACAGAAACAGGAGCAGTTGGCCTTGATTAAAAAAATTGAGGAAGAGAAAGCACTTTTGGAGGCTGATTATCTGAAGATCCAAATGCAAGCCTGTTTGGAGGAGGCTAAGAAAAAGAAAGATGAAGAAGAGCAAGGTCAGCTGGTAAAAAGCCACAGTCTCCCTTCTACAGCTCAGCAGAACCAAACAGAACATGAGGTGAAGAACTATGGAAAATTGTGTGTAGGTTTTTAATTACTATTATAATAAAAATAAAGAACACCATTTACCAATTTTAAACTATATCAATCTAGACAATTTTGATTTCTTAGGCTGTGGATTAGGATTTGTACATATAAAAGTTTCCTTTTCTAATGTAGATGTTTCTATTTCACATGGTATCACTGGACCCAAAGAACTGGAATGAGTCTTTGTCAGGGGAGGTTTAGGTTAGATATTATGAAAAAATTATTTTAACCGAGAGGGTGGTGGTTGGGCACTGGAACAGCTCCCAGAGAAGTGGTCACAGCACTAGTCTGTCTGAATTCAAGAAGTGTTTGGCAATGCTTTTAGGCACAGGGTGTGACCCTAGGGGATGGTCCCATGCAGGCTAGGAACTGGTCTTTGATGACCTTGTGGGTCCCTTCCAGCTCAAAATATTCTGTGTTTTTATGATTCTGTGACTGACTGTTGTATTGTCTCTGTAGTCCCAGGGACAGCATGTCTGTTTATAATACTTGGTAGTAAAATCTGATTAGAGTCACATAATGATTGTGCATGTGGACATAACCTTTTTCAAGAAGGAAAAAAGGAATCATAGTGGGGAAAAAACACAAAAATTTGCCTTTGTTTTTATCTGCCTAAATCTCAAACAGCTACTTGAGAAGAATTTATGGAGGATGTTGAAGGAAAGTAATATTTTTTAATATAAAATCTTGATTCATTTGCACAACCTGTGCTCTTTTGAGAGCCTGATTGCCTTGGAAGTGCAGCTATATTGGCTCACTGCTCCCTGAGTTTGCAGGGTATATTTACTTCTTTAGGCTGAGCTACTCTAAGCACCATTGACTTTGATGGTGTGAGCAGAGAGAGACTGTAGCTGTGGGCCATCTGTTCTGGAAACTTCTTTAGCATCATTGCCTCAGGCTGAAATCTCAGACTTCAAACATGGTGCTACCCAGTGGCTTCTGTAAACTTAGGAGGAAGAACATACAGCTTAAGGTTGTTGCCATAATAGTTTTCTGTGAGTTAGTCGTATATATGTAATTAAAATTATTTTCTTTTGATTAGACTGGAAATGCTACTGTATCAGAAACCAGGAGTCCAAGAGAAGACAGTCGTATACAGACCATCCGTAATTTTCAACAACGCCTTCTACAGCAAAACAGGTAATTGCCTTTATGGGATGTAAGCCTGTTCAAAATAATTTGAGTTGCCTTCATTATTGAAATTGATGCTTCCTTTTGTGCTGTTCTGAAAAGATTCATGTTTTCACTCTGTTCAGGTTGCACAAACAGACCATTGAAGAAGCTAGAAAGCATCTACAAGAGTATCAGACTACACTGAAGCAAAGGTACTTGTCTACTTCTGCACCACCTTTGAGCTCAATGGAAACAAAATCCATTAATTTAGAGCCTATTTCAGAACCACTCCTACAGAGGCAAGGAGCACAGCCAACACAGTATCAGACATCGGAACACGTTCATGCCCAAGATTATGTGCGGTCGTTACCTGCATTTTCAGCAGCATTCCATATGTTGGAAAAACCATCTTCAAGGAAGCAGGAAGAGCAAATGTATAATGTTTGTCCTGGCAGATTAGTGCAGTTTTCAGAAGCATCAAAATTGAAGCACGGAGAGTTTGACTTGCGATGTGACTGTCCTTCACAAGAACTAGTGGGAGTATTCGAAACTACCAGTAATCACATCACAGAGCCATCCCAGGGCCAGTTACCATCAGGGTTAGTCAGGAAAGATGTCACTGCAGTAAGAACGCAACCAGAAGCACGCCAACAACACGTTAGATTTGTGTTGCCTGCAGAAAGTTCCTCTGAGTCTTCAGAAACAGTACACTCTATAGAGTTATCTCAGAAGATACCTAACCATCAAACAGAGACACAAGCTGGAGAAGAGCATCCATTTAAGACTTTCCTCATGCCAGCAACAAAGAGATGTACAGCCTCGGCTGATCTTTTTGCCTATCAGGAGGGATCTGTAGAGGGCACCAGCAAAACAAGCCCTGATCAACTCCTCAGTCTTTCTGAACCCATGGTTCTAGCACGTGAAGAATCTAAAGCCCAGGGTGTTGAGGAATTCTTGATATCAAAACCAGGAGATGCATCTTTGTTAAATTATTCTGGTATACTGGATTTAAGGGACAGAGTATTGGCCTCATCAGAAAGCATCCAAGCTCAGCAAAAGTATTTGAAAGAATTGCAAGAGCAGCTAGATGCACAAAGAGAAGCTCTTATTTCTAAACAGAGAATACAGGAACAACTGCTTTTACAGAAGCAAGATAAATTGAAGGAACAGATGCAGAGACAGCAAGAGGCTTTGAAAGAATTTCTGAACAAGCAGGTAAGCTTTGTAAATACTTTGCTTGGAGAATCATCTAGTAGATAATCAAACTTCTGAGTCAGTGCTACCAATTAGCAGAGTACCCCATGAAGTGTTGATAGTTGTAGGTGATTTACCATAATGAAAATTTTAATTAGGACTTGCAATTTGTAATCAGTACTTTTCCTCTGTAAGCCCCAAGAGCACAGTTTTGTCCAGAAATACTAACAGAAATACTGTGAATGCCCATGCTTGGTCTCTGAACATAATGCCTATTGAAATTGTTATGTTGTCTGAAATACCTGTAGGTAGAGGCGTCTTCATATCTATAAATTCACCTCTATCTGTAAAATAGCCCTTGTCTTAAAAATGCTTAAGCAACACCTGAAAGGATATCATTCTTTCTTGAATAGATTATTTTTAAAGCTTGCCTTTTTGTGTGTACCCACTAGGAAACTCATTTGGCAGGTGCAGTCTTGACTTGTAATTTGCTTGTTTCTCAGAAACAGAAGAAAAATCTAAGTTTATTTTTGAGCTTCTAAAGAACTTCCTTTTGCCTCCCCTTGTGTTTTTTTTTTTTAAATAGAAGCCGTCTTAGAAAAATAACTGTTCCCTGTAGTTACTGTCTTTTGATTTTGCAGTCTCCAAGCAGCTACAATTGAATTCAGGAGCTGAAAAACTAAAAGCAGACTTTTCAAAAATGGTTCCTGTTAAAAATAATAAATACTCTGATCTAATTGCACAAAGGCCTTGAAAATGTAACTAACTGTGTTTTAGCACATTGGGTTTGTAGCGCTAAGTGAAATACCTCTGTCCAAATGTTTTTATGAGCTAAGCAGATGTCTTGCATACTTGAACTACTTTCTCGACATGCTCAGTATTGTCCTGCATGGAATACATACTGAGAAAATACTTGTTTGATAAATGAGTATAAAGAGAGTCTTACATAAAACTGCTTCTCCTTCTTCTAAGATGAAACGTTTGGGCCCAAGTGAAGAAACGACTGAGGCACAAAAGCCCCACTGGATTAATAGAACTGACTTTCTCCAAGTCTCAGAAAACAACCAGCAAGAGAATTGTGGTAGGAGTAAATTTCACAGAAGTGGAACGGTTTCACAGTGCATTGGTCCAGTTGAGCAAACTGGTATGGCAATATGTTCTTTTTCATTGTAATTTTTATGGCTTTACAGCTGAGATGGAGTTCTCTTCCATCTCTCCAAGTTAATTTGAGATATGTGTGAGTATATGCATGTGTGTGTGTATGCACACATTATTACAACATACTAAACTTTGTTTTACAGAACGATCAGAGAAAGTTCTCTGTAGAGAACAAAAATTGAGATCTTCCAAACCACCTGTGACAAAAGTCAAGCTAGGGCTTGGTTTGGAACAACATGAACTTAGTGTTATACCAGAGGTAGACACACCAAAGAGTTGGAGCCTCTCTTTTGCAGGTAATGTGTAAAATATATAGTAAGTGGTGTTACGAGAAGTAGATTGGAGGAATATAATATTTTCTGACGAATCTTTAAGGTTATTAGGAAATGATAGCTCTTACTGTTGCCTTTCTTAAGGTACAACTTACATATTAGGAAAGTGAATTGTAGTTCAGAAAAGTTTATCCTGTCAGTGTCTGTATAGAAAATCATAATTTGAACATAATTTCACCACGAAGATAGAAGTCATGGTTATTCCATGATGTAAGTGCCCTGTTGATTTTTCTTTTGGCAGGGTTTGTGTTAACAGGCAGTTGTACAGTAATTGTAAAGAGAAGTTGGTAGATTTTGTTTAAATGTTTATCTTTTGAGCATACTAAGAAAGTGACTGAGATCGTTCAAAGAAGGTGTTAGTATCAAGCTTCTACAGAAACTTTTAGACCATCTTTTCAGGTTGTTTTTTCTAGTTAAAAAACACTCTTTGAAAAATAAGTTTGGAGAGCAATTACAATTTTATAAATATATTTGTTACAGTCTGCAGGCAATGCTTTGCAGTTCTCTATAAGGAACATTAATTAACAGGTACAACAAACTCATATTTTCTGAAGGTAAACATTTAATTTTTTTTTTCAGTGTCTCTTCACATTTAAAATGAAATGCATATTTTAGAAAGTTTTTTATGTTATGCCAGTGTTCTTAAAAGGGCTCAGCAGAACAATCTGAGTAATTATAGGCCTGTAAGGCTGGCATTCATTGTGAGCAAAATAATGAAATAACTGACATGGGACACCCTTCAGTTAATGAAAAGTAATTAATGCTAGTCAGCATCAGTTATGCAGAATAGTTCTTGTTGGACCAGTCTGGTGTCTTGATTAGATAGCAAGTTCTGTTGGTGAAGGTTTTGATTGAAGAATATATTTATGTTCTCAGAAGCACTTGGCTTAGTAGCATACACTTAGCTGTGTAATACTATTATGATCCACAGGTGATCTATTCCTGTATTATCAAATGATTGGTCATGGTAGGTAGTAAAAACTTGAGACTTCTTATTGTGATTGGGTAGCTAAGAAGGGGTGTTTTGTGTGCTGGGTTGTAGAGAAATCTTTAAACCAGAGCAGAGATGTTACATTGCCTCTGCATCTGGAGAAGTTACTGAAAGTTGTGGTGGATTTACTATGTGGAAGTCTGTGATCTGTATAATCTTTCAGCCTGTATAGTTCATAGACTGTGATGCAAAGGTGTTCACTGTGTTCAAAGGTTATTTCTGTAGAATAGAATGTGCATCTTAATGTTCCTTGTGAAGTGCAAAACACTTCCTTTCTATACCTAAACTGATTACAAAGGTTTTAAATTTATATAAAACAGGTGATGGTACTGGAGAAGCTTCTCTGATTTCAGCCTCTGGGGAGTTTGCATTTGCGAAATGTCACAGTCATGCTCTTCATGGAGGCTCCTTATCTTTGGGCATAACAAACTATGAAGGAAAAGCTTCCAATGGAAGTCCAAGGCAAACTAATCCGTCAGGGAGATTATTACAAAAATTGTTGACGATGGCTGCTGAAACTTCATATGATTCAGGTGAGGAAATCCTCTTCCTTCAAGGAGTTATGTGAATACCATTCAGCGTTGCTGATTATGCTGGTGTTTATTTGTAGAATAAGACCTTACTTGTTAAAGACCATGCAGTGCTATTTAATGCTGTTGAATTTTAAGTGTAAAAAAGGGTGTTTTAATAAGCACTTGTTTCAGAATGAATGAGTTTTTATCTTTTGGGTTCTTGTGATTCGTTATCATTCTAGTAACAAGTCCACACTGCAGTACACTTCATTGCTAGTCAACAGTTTCTTGTCCAAGGCGTGTGCTTTTCATCTGTAACCTGTAGAATTGTAAAGGTTTGCAGGTCTTCCGGGTGGGAACCTGTTTTGGGCAGACCAGTGATGTTCCCGATTCAGTACCCAGTGATTCTTGTGTTGATATAAAGGAAATTGATGCTTAAAAAGACCTCTGGAGTGTTAATGTGTTGATGTAGATGTCCACTGAAAGATAAATGTATATAAGAAATTACCTTAAAATATGGTTAAGACAAAAAGTAGAAGGCTGAGGTCATCATGAGCTCAAAAAAACTTAGAAAGAATCATGTCTTAGGTGTGACAGACATGAAAACTGAGAATTGTAGAATATCTCAAATTGAGAGGCTTATAAGGATCATCGAGTCCAACTTCCTGCTTCTCCCAGGATTACCTAAAAATAAACCACTGACTAAGAGTATTGTCCAGTTTCTCCTTGAACTCTGATGAGCTGCATGCTGTGATCACTTCCCTGGGGAATGTATCCCAATGACTGACCACCCTCTCAATGAAAAACTTTTTCTTAATGTCCAATCTGAGCTTGCCCTAATGCAGCTTCATTCAATTTTTTCGTGTCCTATTGCCTTGTTTAGTGACGGGTTATTTTTTTGTATCTGCAATTTCTATTTCCTTAGGAAGTTGTGACTGTCAGTTCACAGTGCACTAGTCTTGACTCTCAGCTTGTGAGACAAATACAGTGCTAGAGTTGAGCCAGACACCTGGAAATGTCAAGTAACTGTGACAGATCTTCTGACCAGGAAAAGTCCATGCATAGCCACTATTCAAGACAGGTCCATTCTGCTTTGACCTTTTCTAGTAGCCATCATATGCTTTTTACATGCTCCACTGAATATGTCAAAAGGAAAAGCCATGCAATATTTTAAGGACTGGTTTAGCTCTGTTTTTGTCTGTCTGTGAAAAGCTTCTATTGAACATCAGCCAACACATTTGAGGAAGGCCATGTCTACAGGTGGCAAAGTTATTCTGATTCCATAAAATAAACCAAGTTGTTTTGGTTATTAAGAAAAAAAGTTTTTGTTATAAGGTGGTTTGTGAATGTTCAAAATAATTTTGTTTCAGGGACATTGAAACCTATTGAACATGCTATGGGTAACTTGACTGGCTTTATAAAAGGACAAAGATGACTAGTTTGTAAAACATTGACTAAAGCAACTTGAGACTTATTACAAGATGACAGCATTGTATGGCCCAGTCCAGTTTTCAGTATCCATCTAAAATATTGGAGCTGCAGAGGAGTTCTCAGAAACTTGGCAGCCTTCATATGCTCATTGTTACGAGCAATACAACTATGCAGTACACATCTCCTGATTTTGCTAGAAATTTCAGCACTGGCCCTAATATTTAATTTTTCATTTAGTTTGCATTGAGACGTAATTTCCAATTCAGTCAGATTTACTCGGAGTTGTTTAGAATTAGTACATATAAGCTCATTTTCCTTCAGCTGTTTATTTCTCAGAATGCTCCTTTTGAAGTATATCTATATTTAAACTTAAATTATCATAAAAACCTTTTGTCTTTTAACAATATTTGAAGAAAAGATTTGTATTTTTGTAAGTTGTTGAAACATGGCTAGAGCAGCTGTTACCAAATTTATATATAAAATATCTTGGTGTAGTGTCTTTACATTATAGAGTACTGTATATGAGCAGTGCAATAGTTTATGTAAGAGGATTAGGTAACTTTATGTGAACATCTGTATTAAAAGAAAAGAACCCCAAAGCTTTCTGTGATTATATGTTTAAGAGGATGGCCCTCTTGAGCAGATCAACAACCAGAAGTGCCAGCAATAATCTTGATAACATGTAGGCTGTGAGGCTCTCTCTGGTACTTTCAGTAACTAGTGTGGTATTTCAGCAAGAAAATCTGCAGTCCCTTGCATTTTAAATACAAACTTTCTGAAGGGAAAATTTAAGGTTCATTTTAGGTTGTTGCTTATAATAGTAGCTTTGATTATTTTTCATTTAATTTGGTTTTTAAATTTTTTTTTATACTTGATTCTAACCAGAACATGTTTGCATTTTTCCCATGTTTTCAAGATGTAATTGTATCTCTAAAGGTAAGAGCAAATGAGTGCTTTGTGTGATCTTTGACCTTGTTCTCTGAATTTAGGTTCTTGGTGGTTTCAACCTTTGACTAAATAATGCAAGGCTTTACACCTTACAAGTTGTACTGCTTTCATGTTTACAGAACCACTAGATGTACACAAATCCTTAGTCACTGCTCACATGCTTTTTCAAATCAGACATAAAAGATAAAAAGATAAAGTTGGTAAATCTGCTTTTTACATGCAGATGCTTTATCAACAAAGGTGAGTTTCCTTTGTTAGGAGATTTGCCTTGGGTAACAGGCAATTTTTTTAAAAGGTCTATAATTAGCTGTATTTCTTTATTCCAATTATTACAGGAAGAGAGATGACTTTAATGCTCTCAAATTTAGAGGCAGACATATCTGAATGTAAAATGGGTCTTGAGGACTGCTTGTGGTTAGGGGAAGATGAATCCCTGTGCTCAGTATTGGGTGGCGTCAAGTGCTGCACAAACTGATCAGCTGGTTACACCAGAGGACAGGCAGCTGATGTTGCATTAAGTACCATCAGTGAGTCTAAAATCTGAGCGGCTCTTTTACAGGCCACTGAGGCATGACAGAATGAGTTGGGAGCTTTGGACACTTGATGTTCTTTCCAATCCATTTTGGTTAGAATGGGCTAATAGATTTCAAACTGTTAATAGGGAATTGCAGAGTAGCCCTGCAGATGAGACAGGCAGTTTGATGGCATAAACCTAATTTCCTTAGGAAGTCAGCCTGGAAGTAGTGACTAAATTTGATACTTACACCTCTTTTACAGTTCTCCTTCAGTACATATTAACAGTCTTGTCTCTCTCTGTTCATCTGCAGTGGTTCCCTTGAGCAGTGTTCCAGATGTGATTATCTTCATGTGTTGCTACTCTGTACAGAGATATTATTCCAAGCATGACTTTTTTTTGTGATCCAAGCTAACCTAAGATTTCAATTTACTTTTAATAATCCCAAATAGCTGTCTGTAATTCAGCATTTCAACAGACTGTCTTTTCCATTACCAGTTTAGCTCTTTTTGTTTGTTTGTCTGCGTGGTTGGATTTGGACTAATCCCTTTTTTAATATTGTTTTCACTGAGTGGTTGGATTTTCAGTCATTTGTCTTTCAAATTGCACACTAGAATAATTGTTGCTATTTTACTGCCATTTTTGTTGATTGGGAAAAAAGCGGCATTTGGGATATTACAGATTCAGTTTTTAAATACAAATTCTTTGCGGCATTGCGGTGGCCAGGAAATTAAAACGTGAAAGTCCCATGCCGAAGTTAGGGTGCTCTGAGGAGCAAGAGCCTTGCAGTATTATTTTAGATGAAGGAGAGAAGACTGAAAAACCCTCCTTCATGAGTCACCAAATACAGGATTTTTAAGGATATTAATGTAATAAAATCATGGGATATGAGCATGTATTTTTAATTAAATAATTTGGTTTATAGCATGAAACTGATACTGTTCATCCCTCGTATTAATATCACAAGAACAATGCAGGTTATTACAGTACAGTGATGAAATATTTGCAACATAGTTCTCCATAGAATTTATATACAAGAGATTATTAAATGCTTGAATCTCATCTCATGTGTATCCTGAATTACTGCCTGTCATGGTGATATTCTATAGAAAATAAAATAGTTTCTGTCAGAAAAGTATCTAATGTTGATGGAAAGATACCAGGAAATGGAGACTTATGTGGTAGCTTGTTCTAGCATTTACTTTTTTATCAAGTTATAAAATAAATAGTTTCTTTCTAGTTTTTGAATGTCTAACAGCCATTTCTAGACACTGCTACTTGTTATTACTTTTAAGTTTAGCAATCATCTGTACTGTGCATTTTTTCTACTGTGGAGAAATTTAAATAGCAATTGATTAGATGATTGCAGTTTTCATGCTACTTCAGGGAATTTTCTTGAAGGCCTTGCTCATTTTCAGGATCCTCTCTCTCCTATATCCTGCCCCCCGGAAGAGGAGCAGACTTCAGCAGAATGCTTGGTCTCTAAATAAATATACTGTAGGTGTATTTTCTTTGATGTTTTTTACTTTCTCCTAGAAGTCTACTGGGTAATAGTGTCTGTAAGAAATCTTGGACTTTTTTTTGCCCCCTTCATGAAATGAATTTCACAATATTTCATGTTTGTTGAGACACAATCTTTATTATTGTCACATCAGTACATTGCCGGTGTTGCTTTATAGAGGAAACATTCCCCTTTTAAAATAGTAGGAAAAGTGGAACAACTAGAGTTTGCCATCTGGTAAGAAACTGAGTTTCAGCATATACAAGGTACAAACTAGTGTTGGGATTCACAAAAAGTTAGATCTGCCGAAGTACAGTGTCTTAAAAAGCTGGGGATTTGAAATATCTCTGTCAGTAGCATCCCTTTTGGAATTGGGAGAAAACATACCTACTTCACTTGGGTTTCATCTCAGTTTCATAGCACTTCTTGAAAACTATTACTGGAAATAAGAATATGTTTTTGTTTGTGACAATTTATTTCCAATCATAGAATTGTTAAACCTTGAAGGTGCTTATCACCACTGAATACAGAAATTGCATTTTTTAGGTGCTTGCTGTGGTGCTTTTTTTGCACAGATACTGATGTTGCTTATTTTTATGTGTAAGAGTCTTATGGCAAAGATCATGCAGTTCCATGGTAGTAGTCATGCTGTAGTTAAACAATTAAATGTTTCTGATTTCTCTGATTTACTTGGAATATCTGCTTTTCTTTGTAATCACTAGATTGTAAAAGATTTCCCCCACTCCAGTGAAATTATTGCAGTAACACTGGCAAAGCGATGTTCCATTCTGCAAAGCCAAGGCATGAATTTTGAGCTCTTGCTGTCTGCTCTGTGGAGAGCAGTTAGGGTAGTTAGAAATTTAGAAAGGCTGCTCAAGGAGAGCCACAAGTTGCTGATGAAATTGGTGGTATGGTGGAGCAAAGTCTTGTGTAGGTGAGAGGAAAATGGTTAAGGATGGGCAAAATCAGTGCTCAAAGAGTGAGGCGGGCAGCAGTGGAGTGTTACTGCCCTCTGCTGTGCATTGCTCACTATGAACTCGAAATTTGCCTTTTGTTCCTTATTGCTTCTGTTGCTTTTGTGTTCAGCCCAGTCCCAGGATTCTCAGCTGTCTCAAGATTCATCAGTTCTTGCTGCTGAAGGTGGAGAGGGACTTAAAACACATTCTGGACCATCTTTCAGGCTTGATGATACGGTTGGTCATATCAAAATAATCATATAGTTCACTCTTTATTTTGTGATGTAATCTTTTTCATATTGGGTGGATAAGAGTGGGTGCACTATTGTAGGTGCAGCAGTAAAACAAGCACCAAGTAAAGAGGTAACCAGGTAAAGATGGATCTGCTGGCTCTGTTGCTGTTTATGCAGCATGGGATGTTGTTGCTCCTCTGTCAGGGCATGCCATGGGCTTACACTCAGCTTGCTGAGACTCGTTTTTCCCAGGGCTGCTGCTTAGGCAGGCCCCAGCTGGGATTGGTGCACTGGCTTCTTCCTTCTCAGGTGCTGGACTTCGCAGTTTCCCTTGCTGCGTTCCATGCCATTCCTGTGGGGGCAGCCTCAGGAGGTCCTTCAGGATACCAGCCCTGCTGTTCAGTGCATGGAATGCTCCTGCTGCCTTAATGTATCTGCAAATTTGATAAAAGTGTGGTGTCACCTCCTCTGGGTCATGGCCAAGGACAGAGCCCTGTGTATTCCATGTGTTCCCCATCTCTTCAGTCACTGACCTCTGAACCTGATTATCCAGACAGTTTCTTTATCCATCCATCCATCCATCCATCCATCCATCCATCCATCCATCCATCCATCCATCCATCCATCCATCCACATTACAACATCTAAACTGGGATCATAGAATAGTGTGAGAGTGATAAAAGCCTTGATAAAATCAACACCAATCTCCCTCTTTGCTCTCACCCAAAGATCCTATCATTTTGTTTGGAGATAAAAACAGTATTTAAAACATGCTGTGTACTACATGTATATATTAAAGTACCTTAGGATGTAAATGTTTTATATGTGTGTGTTAAATATATTTGTATAAAGTAGTACATAATGAAAAATGTAGCAGGCTTTTTTTTCCTAGATATTTTATTTTTTTAGGACACACTTTAAGTCAAAGTTTGAGAAGGGCTGTTCATACCTAATTCTTCAAAATTTTGAAGTACAAGAACCCTCACTATCTGCTTCTTGACTTTGTAGAGCTTACCTTAAAATTAAAGAAGATAATGCTTTAGAGGATTTTGTATATTTTAGTTTAATTTTGTAGAATGAGATTTTAAGTCTCCTGTATGCAAAAAGCTCAATAGTGCAGGTACTTGTAAAATTCATGAGTTTTTGATGTTTTGCATATATGTCCCTCTGAGATCCACAATTCTATTGAAGTGGGTCTGTGATGAGAAATAGCCAAATCTGACCACCAGAAGATAAAAGAGTCTTCCAGGTGTTATGATTTGTATGCAGTTCTGAGAGGCTTTGTAAGAGTGTGTGTGTGTGTGTGTGTGTGAGTGTGAGTGTGAGTGTGAGTGTGTGAGGGAGGAGGAGGGGCGGGGGCTGTTGGGGAGTGATGTGCCTGGGACATGGGGTATGAGTGTGTTGTACTGAGCAAGGATGATTCTGTATTTGCCTGACTATGCAAAACATGAAGGCTCCTACACTTGAACTGAGCTCAGAAAAAAATGTGTGGGTTTAAAGCTTTACTTCTGAACATCTGAATACACGGTAATAGGTGTGTTATTTCATCCTAGGAAGCACTGGGTTCAGAGGCTTTCATGCAAGGAATACCCTGTGATGTAAATTCAACAATTTCCACTGGGAGCTTTTCAACCAGTGAAAAGTTGAATGCAAGCCCTGTTGACACTGGTGAGTGTTCAGGTTTTGTTGTTCCTGTAAAAGGAAAATTGTGGTTTAATTTTATGGCAGAATGGGTCTAACTGACTGAACATAAGTTTTTCTGAAATAGGTTTATGTCAAACTTCACTGAAGGTTGATTAATACATGTTACAGAGTTGAGCATAACCAGGATGTTTTCTTAGGTGCTTATGATATATGATGCTTTTATAATAATTTAACATTATAATACATCTGCTTTGGCAAAGGATATTTTGAATTTTATTAAGCAACTGTAACACTAGCAGTTTTCAAGTAGCAATTTTTATTTTATAAATTATCATCAAATGATACACTGATAAAGGTTTACTAATCAGTATATATCAGAGTTTTGTAGAGGTATGATTGTCTTGCTTTTAAGAGACTTGTTCCAGTATCTGCTTGTCACCACAGTAATTCTTAAGGACTGATTTGTGAAAATGTCACTTGAATGCCATATTAACTTCTAATAGTTTTCTGGGAAATATGTGTTCTTACTATTTTTTATTTGTAGTCTGCCTCTTAATGTTAATTTTTCATAAAATGAAGAATAATTCCTATATAATAAATACTTAAGTGCTCCTGATATTATTACTTGTGAACATGAAATGAGATTGAAATTTATTAGAGTGACCCTTGGATTTACTTACTTTGAGGCTTAATGTTGTGTTATTCTGACACACATCTGATTTCTTAAGCAGCATGTGTATATGAGTCAGTCCATGTTTATAAATCAATTTTTGAAGAGTACAGTTTTTTCAGCCTGAGATTTCAGTGGCTCATTTTAACCCTGATGTTTCAAACTGATGCTGTTTTGAGTAGTAAACTTCATAACTCATGTGACAAATATGTGTTTTATTGATGTAAGAAAGCTAAAGTAAATTCTAAGATCATTTGCTTGTAGTTTTTCTTCTCTCTTGTTTTTTAGTTGTGAAAGAAAAATACCAGTAGTTCTGTTATTTGGCTAAATAAATTTTTCAAGTCTAGCTGTGTCTTCACCATACACTCAGTGCTTAGTAATGACCTTTTCTGGTAGCTTTGTGCAATTCTTCTGTAAGCCCATAGATAAAGGGTTGGTGTCCTGTCTAGGAACATGATTTTGGTTGTCTTGATCCCTTGGATTTCTGGTGTTGGTATTAAGCAATTTCTGTTTAAGTACGAATAAAACCACTGTGCAGTGTCATAAAGATACTCAAGATGACATGAAAGGATTGACACATTTATATGCAGTAGGAGGTAAAGATATGCTAGCTAGCATAAAATAGCAGTATTAATTCTTCTCTGATTTTATAATTTCAGTTTTTCCTAGGTCTGCATACTGTAAAAGTGCCAAGCTGTAAAAGTGCTAAGTACTGACTGCTCCCTAATTAGATATCAGCAACTTGCATTTGTGAAAATGTGTGGTAAGGTTTCTAGAAGCATTGACAGGAGACAATTAAAGAAACAAAACCCCAGAACTCTTTGTGAATATTTCAGGATATTAAGCACTGTCTTTTCAAATTATGTAATGCCAAGTGATTTGTATTTAAAAACTGTGAACATCTGACTTATTATTTCAGGATTGTCTTCTGATAGTAGAGAAGATGGAATTCTGAGATTAACAGCAAGCCACCCTTGGATCTCCTCGCTTCCTTTTACCTTGCAGCAGAGGCAAGAGAATTTGTCTGGAGCATCTGAAAGTCAGTTGTCTGAAGGAGAGATGTACCTTTATAAAGAAAACCAGATACAGCAGATCTTGGGGAAATCTGCTGGGAACATGAACTCTTACTCGGACAGTAATACACGTTTCCAAGGTATTCATTAATTTATAGCATTTTTGTGCTGCTCTCTGATCATACAGAATGAGGAGCTGACTCAGTGTTAGGCATTGGTCTGTATTATTTATATTCAGTGACATTTTAAAGTCAATAAGGATTCTACATGCAAGAATGCAGTACTTTGATGTTCTTCCTGCTTTTTGTTAGGTAGATGTTCACAAAGCATTATCTAGTGCAGGGGAAAAAAAAGGACTGACCACGTATCTCAGTTCTCTGCAGTTTCCTGCCACTGTGGCTGGGCTGTTTGCTACCTGTGCTATTTTTCTTATTTGTTTATGCATGCTTTCACTTCAGAAAGGTGGAGAAATACTATATAATACTTTATTGTTCACAGGGGGTCCCATAGTTGATGAAACACTGATTTAACAGGTTGGTTGGGAGTTCTGTGCTGCCTAGAAAAATGTAACAATTTATGAAAATTAAGAACAGTAAGAAATTATTAGCTGTCATGAAGATAATGCTAATGTTTTAATTCAAATCACTTCCTCCTGAACTGTTTGAATACCTCAAATCATGTAATTATAGATTAATCTAGACCAGGAAGTACTTCTGATTATTGGCCCAAATTCTCCTTCCTGCTCACAGCTGAGCCAGCTTAGACCAGGTTGCTTAAGGCCTTGTCCAGGCAAGTTCTGAATATCTCCAAGGACAAAGATTCTACACCCTCAAGCAACATTTTAATAACTTTCTTCTTTTCTTCTTTTTTTTTCCCTTGCTTGTTCAAGGAGACTGTAGAAACTGACAGAGGATACATTTAGATTAAATACTAGGAAGAAATTCATCATAGTGAGTGTGTTGAGGCACTGGTACAGGTTGCCCAGAGAAGTTGTGGATACCCCTCCGTGGAAATGTTCAAGGCCAGGTTGGATGGGGCTTTGAGTAACTGGTCAAGTGGAAGGTGTCCCATTGCTTGGAACTGGATGATCTTTAAGGTCGCTTCTAGCCGAGACCATTGTATGATTTTCTGTCCTGTCTCTTAGGAAGTGGTGGACAGCAGACCACTTTGCTCACATCCCCAGTTCTTCTTTTAAAATTGGACAAACTCAGTTATTTAGCTTCTCTTTGAACATCATGTGCTACATCCATCCTCTAATCATCCTTGTGGCTCTTCATTGGTCTTGTTCTGCTGTGGGTTTGGTACTGAGAAGGCCCACACTGATGCAGTCTCACAAGTGCTGAACAGAGAACTTACGGACTTCATCTTTTCATTTAAAGAAAAATAAAATTGAATCAGTGTAGCACTTTTCTTACTGCTTTTTATACCTGTGTTGTGTCAAAGAATTGGATGCTGTAAAGATTTTGTTTTTACAAGCTGCAGAATTCTATATGCTTTATTTACTGCATATAGAAGCAGTTTGTGATATGTCCATTGTTCGGGGGTTTTGGGGTGCGCTTTTTTTATTTTTATGGAGGGTTGGTTTGGAGGGTGTGGATGATGTTTGCTTGTTTTTAGTATAACCTCTTTTCTTAAAGCTCTAGCAGCTGAACTCTGTTTTCCTGAAATGGAGAGATCTTTTCCAAACTTCCATCACCAGCTCTTTCAGCCTTTGGAACCAAGTGTTGACTTCGATACAGCATCATCCTGTTCTCAGTACAGAATTTCCCAACACAGGAGAGAATTTAGCAAGGTACTGCAGAAAAGGCTCTGGTGGAAGAAATACTTTGGCTTAAGATTTTTTTAAGATTTAAATGGATAATCCCTATAACTGTGTTCTTTTTAGACGAAACACAACAGTATTTTTTATACACATAGTTTGCTGATTGTAGCAGAAATGTGACCCAGAAATAAAATGCTAGCTTTATCTTTTTATCCTTCATATTTCTGAGAAAATTGATCTTAAATCAAAATTACTTTTTTATGCCACTAGACTTCAGAATTTTCAACAGGAAGTCCAGACATGTCTGCATTTCTAGAAGTGGAAGACTCTGGTCTGAACGGACAAAGAAGCACTCTGCCTTTTAGTTTTGAAACAAATGGGCAAAACAACATTACACCTGGAGAAGGGTCTGTTAGAGAAAATGCTGCTCCAGGTATGTACAGTGTATTCAGATCAATGCTTTCCAAATCAGGTCTGTGCCAGTGTATAAATACCACCCCTTAGGGTGAGTTTGCAGTGTTGAAGTGCGGACAGGTCTTGATTCTCTCAGTCCTGATTTGAAATTGTCTTAGCTCTGCTGCACTCTCACACATTGTCTCCTCCACCACTTTTAGTGGCAGAACCACATTTTTTAAAGTTCATTTCTTCAGCTGTTAAGACTGTGATAAAAAAGCAGGCCAGCTTATTCAAGTCACTGTAAAGGATATTATGCTACTTATTCCTTCTGCTGAAATTTTGCTAGTGAAGAAGTATCAACTCTGGCTGAAACTGTCCTTTTTCAAACATTTGTTCATGTATGTATCTATTGGTTTATAAGTTTGAAGAACTTAAGGAAGTTCCAAAAATGGATTAAAATTTTGTGTATGAGTTAGGGTGTCTCTGAATTCATTTGTCTTTTACATACATTGTGTACTTTAGGAAACAATTCAGTTTTCCTTTCCCACTGTTCAGTCACAGCAATATACTGCACACTGCGATACTTGGTCTGATTATAGAATTGCTTTATCTCTCTACAAAATAAAGTGGGGAATAAGACAGAAACTTTTGAGCTACAATGTTGTAATTAGTTTAGTTTAGAAGTTTATGAGTAACTTAACTGCAATAAAAATACTTATAAGTGTTTTACGGTTAAATTTAAATTAATTTGATATTTCATGTAATTCCAAATTCTAAAAATTCCAAATGCAGCTAATAGCAATCTTAAGTATTTCTGGAGCAAGAATCAGGTGTTTTAGTGTTTCAAGATGCTCCGACAAATAGCTGAATAGGAAATTTCAGTAATAGATGTAGTTATAATGTCAATGTTACTGGTCGGTTATATTTGTGATTTGCGTATATATACTTACAAAATAATAAAAAATGCTCCAAGAAGTTTACACTTCAAGACTTTGGGACTGCGGTCACAGCAAATAGGATTTAGGAAGCTCCATTCTAACATTGAAGAATGCAAAAAAATGTCTAAAGGAAACTATTAAAGGTTTCTGTGGTACATTTGGGTGTGTATAAAAAGCCTGCTGATGGCACAATGCTGGAGTCTGTGTGACTGATTTTATCAAACTTAGGGGGAAAAAAAGGTTAATTTAAATGATACTGTTGTTTGGCAGATGCTGTTCTGCTGAAATGCTTTCCTGGTAATTAATGTTGATACCCAGTCTTTGTCGTTGCCCAGCCTCTTCTGGGGAAAAATGGTATCTTAACTTGTATGCTCAGATAAAGAATGATAATTTAGGGTGCAATACTGTAAACTTGTAGGAATAATTGTCTTTGTTCCAATTGGAATGTTGCTTTCTACTTTGAAGATTTTCTGCCCTAGTAATGGTGTTGTGGATTGGTTTTTTTCTGGTTTAGAGACCTTGTTGCAGGCCCGAAAGAGAATCAAAGGACTTTCATTTACAGAGTCTGCTGTAAAATGTATTGGCTTCCAGTGTAGTTAGGTCAGCACCATCACAAAGTCCATCCATAAACACACTCTTAAGAAGCAGCAAAAAGTGTTGTTTCTTGAAGTCTTGTGTACAGTGATGGAATCATTTTCTGTTATGTTAATGGTATCATGTTTGAGTAAACTTAAGCAGAGTTTTTTAAACATAATATTTCTTCCTATTTACGAGACTCCTTGTTATACGTTACTAAAAAGCCTTAGTATGGAGAGACTTGAATTGGAAATTCTGTTTTGTTAGCAAGAACTTTAACTTCTGACAATTTTTGAAACAGGATCTGAAGAATCTTTTCACCCACTGCAGTTAGAATCTATTCTGAGTGATGACTGTCAGAATGCTGATCAGCCAGGGGATCTTAACACTGTGTCACAGAGACCTTTTGAACAAACACATGGAATTAGAAACAGAGGCAGTGAGAACAGTATTTCACCTGCAAGAGAATATGAAGAGCTGTCAAGAAGTATGGGATGTATTAATCTCCAGTGTTCAATGGAAGATCTGCGAAATGAAAGTCTGATTCAACTGGAAAATCAAAAATCATTTTATCAACTGGATAGCACACCAGTTAAAATGGATGAAACTTGCCCTCAACAGTTACTAAAAGAGACTATGTCTTCTGAAAAACTATCTTCGGAGGCATTTGATGAGAAGAAATATGTGAAGCTCCCTGAAAAATCAGTTAATGTAGATAAAGTAAATAAAGCTATGGAGCTGCATTCTCAGTGCAATATGAATATAAAGAAGCCAGATCAAAGCTCTCCAGAAGGACAAGAATCTCTGAGGGTTCTCAGAGAAACCAACTTGGAAGACTCAGACATCCATTTGCACGCTGTTGTACAACAGAACAGTTCTTTACTCCAAAGACATGAAAAACATTCTCATCCTGTGCCCAGAAGCTCATGTCACATCCCAGTCTGGGTGAGTAAAACAGATTTCCAAAAGCAGGGGTTTTGTTGTTGCACAATGTTATTTTAGACATTTAATATCTGAAAGCTTGGCCAATGTCGATTTTACAATTGTAGTTCCTGTTTCCTGGGGTTTTTCCCTGCTACTTTCAGATCATAACACTGAGATAATTAGCAGTAGCTTAAATGAACTGTGTTCCCACAATGGTTGAAGGAGCTGTAGCATCTCTGTTACATCTCCTCTCAGCATCAGGTGGTAGAGCACATGCAGGTGGGTTATACGGCATGGGTACCTCACTGAACAGCCCTTGGCCCCATTTAGAAGCCTGAAGGAGGGAAATAAATTAACTTAAAATGAAGCAAACGTAAAGAAATGGTATTGATGCAGCTTTTAAAAAAAAAAAAAGGCTTGCCCTAGAACTAAGTAATTTAAACTTGAGGATTGGGGGAGTTTTTGTAGTTGTTTGGTTGCTTTGGGTTATTTCAGTTTTTTGAATTCTTATATATGTGTTCTTTCTGTAATTAATGGTCTGCTTGGGGCAGGTTTTCTTTCTTCTGTGTGTTAAATGAGCTTCCCTTTTCTGACAACAGTGTTGCTATTGCTGAAAATATTGGGTTTTTTACTTTTTTTCTTCACCAATGTCTTGTATAATTAATTTTCTAGGAGACTGAGTCAGGGCATGGTATTACGGAAGAACCTGAGCTCACTCTGATAAGCTCCAATGACATCAGCATTGTAGAATCAGATATTGAACATCCTAACAAAGAGAAAATTAAGGAGGATGCAGTGGATAACCCAGCACATGTGGATCAGTCTGAATGTCATGTTTTTACTGAGGTGAGCATTATCTGAGGTGATTCTGTTTAGAACTTAGTATTAATCACAATAAGGAGAGGCCCTACTGTAGCAGTTAATCTACTGTTGCTAAACAAGAGAATGTTGGGTTCTCTAAGCTTTGTAATTGCTTTGGATCATCTTGGTTTGATGCTATATTTTCCAGATTGAATAGATCTTAAATTCGGGCTATTCACTACCTTGTCATATTTATGTAGATAGAGTTTGGGAAGACTTGCTGCAAAAAACAAAACCATCTTGCTGGTGTTTGCAAGACTGAATTGTATCTTATTAGTTGAAAACTGAATAAGAGTGTGGGATAAAATGAAAACTACAAACTAAACAGGAAAAAAGGAAAAATCTGCCACCTAGTGAGGATGGAGGCATACCAGGCTGACACAGCCGTTTGAGGTTTATGGGAAAGATGAATCAGCTCTTCCTACTGCCACACTTAATTAGCCCGTGGTGTTCTTTTTGCTGTTTTCTCATATAAAGCTGTAAATTGCAGAGGGGCTGGGCTGAAATGAGAGAATAGTTTGGGTGCTGAAGCAGTAATGTAGAACCAAGTAATCTGTGTCTGTTAGAGGAACAGATTAGGTTAAATCATGAACTAATTGCAAGAGGCATCTAGAGAAATCCTAGAAGTGTCTATGGATGGGTCTTTATCGAGTAGTTGAAAAGTGGGTGCAGTGGAGGTTGGCAGCTGGAGGCTGTACTGCTGCAGTGGGTGTCACCTGTCTCTGGCAAAGTTGGGAACAGACAGAGGAGAAAGAGAGTGATGGGGAGAACTAGAGACAGCAGGAGGAAAGGAAAAGAGATTAAATTTGCAGACCAGTATTAAGAGCAAGCAATTGAAATCTGGTGGGCAAAAAGTCTTTCATGAATGTATTTTTTTTATTAGTTTTAAAAAGCAGCTTTTTCATACCTATTACCAAGATTCATTTCTGATTTTTCTTTGCATCTGCCATAAAGGCAAAAGAATGTCTTTTATGTGCATTAGGTCTGTCTGTGCTAGTGGTAGTACTGCTGCTCTCAAATCTGTGGTATATTTTAAGCATTTCCAATCACTGATCCTTTTGAAACAGGAGGGAGAATTTTTACCACTAGCTCCAGATGCAGATTATTCAGCGTTCATAAGGCCTGACAGTTGTCCCAAAGCCCAGAGTCCCAATGAGAGTCACTGTCCATCCCATCAGACTGCAGGTAATTATGGGGTCTTCAATACACTGAAGTATTTTTTTAGTATTAAAATCATCAATAAAATACATCTCTCATTTGGAAAACATAGAGCTGTGTTTACTTGGACAGGTGCATCCTGCTGTTCAGGCTTAGTCTGTAGTACATTTGACCCATGTTTAGTGTGTCTCCTATTGACTTGCCTCTTCCGGTACTAGGTTCTCTCTCATGAAAGTTCAGAATCCCTACACTAGACTTGTTTTGTGTTGTAATGACTTTATTCTGAAAAATTCTGTGTTGTTTTCTGATTTATTGTCGTAGTTTATGCACCTTTACTTATTTCTCATTTACTCTCAATCCCCCAAGTCCTGTAGCCAAAGAATTATCCTTTTTCCTATTCTGATGATAAGTGTGGAACAGTAGTAAAATACTGACTTTTTTTTGTCCAAGATGAACTGCAGTAACATGAAAGACAGGAATTCACTGAACTTAACTGTGTTAGGGACTTTTCAGGTCTTCTGTAATGTTTTGAGGCTTCAAGATGCATTTGATGTAGTGTTTGTCACAGCTTTTGTCTGGGCGGGCCTGCTGACCATTACTGGATCCCATAGGTCTGAACTGCTGCTTGTTCTGCAAGATGCTTCATCATTCAATGCCATTCTCATGGCATTCAAAAAGTGCTCAAGCTAATCTTTTTAGGAGAAGTACCTTGAAATGTGTGACTTACTGCTCATTGTTAACAGTGAGAAATGTGGAGACTTCTTTTCTTTCAGTGATGCTGCTGGAATTTTCAGCTAGTGCTGGAAGCTTGCAAAAATCTTTCTTAGAAAGAAAGCAGAATTTCATCCAGGAATCTCTGAAAAGAGTAGAAGCAATAAAAAATAAGGAGAGAGAAAATGAAAAGCTGGAAGCAAGAAAGCTTCAAAGAGGAAAGTCTGAGAAGCTAAGAAGCAGACAAAAGGAGTCTCATCTTCTCTCTGGTAAGTTTATCTGGGGACAAGACATGGCATTCGATATCCTTTCAATTGCTGTTTTATATCAAAGAATAGATTTTATATTTGCTACATGTTTGCTATTGCAGACTGGGATATTCTTCAATTTGTTTCCTCAGGGATTGAGAGAGCATTGTTTTCCCCTGCTGTCTGGCTGCCTCTTGTGTTGCCAAGGCTGTTACAGAGGCTATTCATAATTTTACAGGGGCTCTTCCTATTTTCACCATCAGCCCACCTTTGTCATCACAAGGTGCCTCTGCAAACAACAGCTGCTAGTCACAGAACAGCCACATAAAGCAAACTGGTGCATCTTTAGTGGCTGTTACTGGGGGCTTGGAGGTTGGCTGTGGAGAGCCATGGATGGTCTAAAGTACAGACAGCAGCCTCATGAGTGAGACTGTGAGAATGTGTTTTAACACAGGATGCCTTTTTTTTGTTATGTCATTTAAAAATCTTTGAAAATCTCTCAACTGAAGTAGAGATTTAAATTTAAAATGTTTGGCCTTTTCTTTTTCCCCCTAGGAAAAAGTGGAGCATTAGCCAATCAGCCAAAAAAGGTAGAAGTGAAAGTATCTTCTCCAGAGGACAGGAAGTCTGGAAAAATTGAAATGCACCAGCGTACCTCCAGGTACTGCATCAACACAAGTGGGAGAAGTTTAATTTAAAAAAAAAAACAGAAGTAGTTAATCTGTGTCTTGTGAAAGCTGTTGGCTCAGTCTGTGCCCTTCCAGTTGGACCCAGTGCTGCTTAACACTGAACAGCTGGGAGAGGAGCCAGGTGTGTTTAATGCAGGTCCTGCTGGGAAATGCCCTTGAACAGGTGGCACTGAGGAAGTGCTGGTGTCACCGTGCTGAGGCAGCTGTGCCTCTTCATGCCTGACATGAGATGAAATTTGATGCAAAGTTCACAGTTCCACTTGAGCATGTAGGAGCAGTAACATGTGGCAGGTGCAACTCTTAACAGGGACGAGTTTGTTTGATGCAGCTGAAAAAGAATTTGAAGTGATTCTAGATTACTGGACAGTGGAGTCAGATTTTCCTAATTGCTGGTAATTGGGCCAGGGCAAACCCTTAAGCTTGTTACCTTACTCCAGCTTTACCACTTCTTCCTGCCCAGGCACTGATTTTTTTTGTTTGTTTTCACAGACTTTATAATCAACTTGCAGAAGTTAAAATCAGAAAGGAAGAAAAAACAAGGCAAGAAACTTATGCTAAAAACAGAGAAAAGGCTAAGGAGTTTCAAAAGGTAATAGTTTGCTACAGTGTCCTCTTGTCCCTTGGGCTCATAATTTCACTAAGCTTCCAATCAAAGAAATTGATATGTGGTGTGAATGGAGCTGAAACAGAGACCCTCAACTACTGTGGATGTTAAGTGATGCCATTAGTACATCCCATGTAAGAATTTCCCAATTTCCTTGTCACGACTCCAGCTGAGCTGAAGTTTTCTCTGAAATGCCTCAGTGTCTGCCTCAGGCTGAATTTTTCTGACTTATTTGAGCTTAAGCAAAAAAGCTCCAGCTGCTACAAAGTGGGTGGAAAAAGAATGGCAGGCTAGGTGCAAGAATCTTCTCTGGGTTTTGACGCAGTTGCTGTGCAACAGGGTTGACCAAGAGGCATGGACTTGTTACTTCCCCCCTTCTCCTGCTGGGCCTCAACCAAAAAGGAAGGAAATACTTGATAATTCATAGTAGGCTCTGACTACTGTGGGGGGTCCAGGTCCAGCTCCTGCCTTTAGCTCTGACCACCTCATCTGCTTTGTGGTGGAATGAATTGGTGGTCTTGTTCCATTGCTTCACAGATTCTGTAATAAACAGAAGAGAAATAAGCACACCTTCCCCCCTACCCTATATCCTGTGGCCACTGTGGAGCAGGGGCTCTTTTCTGTCCAGACCAGCACTGTCCATTACTGATGTTCAGGTTACAGGCACAGTACCCAGCCCTGCTGGCCTTATGGCAGTCACTTCAGCTTTGGTACTGTAGTCTCATGGTTTGTTTTATTTGCAGAAAATGTTGGAAAAGCTGCGAGCTAAGAAGACTTGGAAGGCACCATGACAAAGACTTTGAGCAACAAGGACACACAGTGGTAATGGTACAGTCCAGACCACTGAATGATGCAGCCTCAATGGTGGGTTGCAAAGCCATTAGAAAGCCTCAGCTTTAAGCTGCAGGAAAACAGTGCAAAGTACCCCAAACCCCTGTAGTCCCTGCTTCAGAGATCACTACAGCAGGAGATGGACTGTGCTGCTTTCAACATTGCTCATCTCAGACTGAGCTAACTAGCCTAAAAGGCCCATCTTTTATGTTAATATTTTAAAGAGATATTACAAAACTTACTATACATGTCTAAAATGTTTTCAAATAAAAGTGTTAAGGTTATCTGAATCCTAGACAGATGTCTTCTGTAAAGCTGGAGTTTTTATCTGTTCTTTGTACTATGTGATTCAATATGAGAAGTGTGGGCTCCTGGAATCACAAGGTGTATTTTAAAGCACTTGAATGGAAGGAGAGTAAAAATCTTACACTGTTACTTCTTCCAAAGAGAAGTTTTATATCCATGTTTTTCTGAGCTAAGCACATTATCAGGGCAAATTCAAACCTCGATTTTTGCCATGAACTGAGTTATCAATGGGTGCAGTACCAGAGGCATTTCACTAAAGCTGGTCATGGTTAAAATGCACCAGCAAATCATGAAATACCTTTAAAGGTCCTCTGGCCCAATCCCCCTTGCAATGCTTAAGGCTCTATAAAGGAACCTTCTTTGCTGCAGGCTGAACCCCAACTCTCAGCCTCTTCACAGGAGATGCTCCAGCCCTGTGATCATTTTTGCAGCCTCCTCTGAATCTGCTCCAAGGGAAGTCTTACAAAGCTGATTTTTGATGAATTAACCATACTTTACAATGCAGCAGCAAACCATAAGCCAGAACCAGTTTGTTATGCCCCACGGAGTTATGTGGAGGCTGTTTACAATGCTGAGATTATCAGTAGAGCATGGAGAGTCTTAACTTCACCACAGCCTGAAATTCTGAAAGGACTGCTCAGGTTCTTACACATCAATATTCTTCTTCATCTCAGAATATCAAAGGGAAGAGACCAAGCCTGCATTCTGCTACCAGCAACTCACAGGTGATCAGCTGCTGTATTTTTATCAACCCTTGTTGTTGGCTTTTCAGTTCAGCAACAGGGAATAACCCAACTACAGCCCCGAGATGCAAGTTTTCTTTAAATGCTGTGGCATTATGTACAGAATAAAATACCTAGGGCTATAGTACACAGTTGAGATCAGTGACAGGAGTGAGGGAAAAGACCTAGTACAGCCACTTCCAGTCACCTCCATACGCGCATTTTAGCTGGGTGTTCTCTAACACCAAAGACGCATCTTCACCACAGCCCCCCAGGAGGGCAAGAGGCAAGACACAACATGCACTATTGCAGTGTACAAAGCAGTAACAGGTTAAAATGAATATTTATTTCCAAAAAACTGTGCTAAGCACTCTAGGGAAGGTTCTTCCTTCATTTGGAACAGCTGTGCAGTTCTTTGCAGCAACCTTGCAGCAACAGCACCAGGATCTGAGAGAAGAAATACATCTATTAGTACTTTCAATCCAAATAAAAGCCTCTTTCCTCATATCCAATCTAAACCTCTCCTGGCACAACTTGAAGTCATCTCCTCTCATCCTTCTCCTTATTAATTGGCAGACCAACCCCCCCCCCCAGTTACAGCCTCCTTTTAGGTGGTTGTACAAATCAAGAAAGTCCTCCCAGCCTCCTTTTCTCCAGGCTAAACACCCCCAGCTCCCTCAGCTGCTCCTCATCGAAGTGGTGCTCCAGACCCTTCCCCAGCTCCATTGCCCTTCTCTGGGCACACAAGCAGCAACTGGGCTGCCTAGCAACCCTGTTCACCCAACACTGTGCTGCAAATTCTTGCTTCAGAATGAAACTGAGTAGCCTCTCCTCTAAATCAGCATCACAAACCCCCAAAGGCAGCAGAATAAGGACCTTTTTCAGCCCAGGAGGACTAACTACACAAGGTGTTATCTCCTCACAAATAGACCATAGCACACATGGAGTGTCCACGGCATCCTGCAGAGGATTTCAGTATGTGGTCACCGCGTTAAGAGCTGCTGGTTTTTCCGCCACGCAAACCCTCTTTGAAGTGACCTTCAATTTCTTTACATTAACAGCCATTATGTGGTAAGTGCCCTTACCCTCACACTCACTTTGGTAGCTCCCAGGTGATGCTTCTCATACAGCAACTAGGAGACACTAGGAGTTAAAGAGTCAGGTTTGGTTAGTACAGGGGGGAAAAGCAAACATTGGGTGTGAATTCCATGGAGCAGCTTTGTCTCCCTTTTTTGCTTCTGTTCGAAAGAGCCACCCTCTCAGCAGGAGCTCTGGAATCCAATGTACAAATATTCCAGCTGTAACTTCTGTTCCTCTGTAGGTTAAGTGTTGAAGGTGCCCAAGGATACAGCCACATCACCACACCACAGCAGGAACTTGCTCCTAACAGCAGAAGGGAATATTCTGGCCTGGACGTATGTTAAAGCTTTATTCCCAGCAGACTTGGTGCCACATCCTGTGGCAACACAGGAGTCTGATGGATTTGCTTTATGGTCATGTCCACAGCTCACCAGAAACAGTAACATCCCAGCAGCCTTGGTAATGACCAGGTACTTCTCTCACTGCTCTTATGGGACTTCACTCAATCCACCTGCCCATCCTTTCCAGTGAAGGATTCAAGCAATCCCACCAATACATAAGCCAAGTTGTGAACAAACCCAAAATCTGTAAAAGCCCCAATACAGAGGAACCCTCACAACCAAGAGCAGTCTAATTAATTAGACACCAGTACTACAAATGTCTGCACAACTGTGACAGCTATTTAAAGTACATACATACACCCAAGAACCTCTCACAGATGAGTGACTGCCCAAATCTGCAGGGATCACTACTCTAATCTCTGCTACTATGCAACCATTTCTACACTTTGTTCTAAAACAATTTAATAAAGTTTTGATGCTTTTAGTCATACAAAACAAATACATACACTGTGAAGCAGTATGAAACTAGTAACTTAGTGCTTACCAGTCAAACAGGTTGCTTCCATTTTTTTAACTCAGGGCAGTTCTTTGTTCTATATCCTCAAGCACCTGTTTAGAAAGAAGAAACTGAATGTACTTGCAGAGTTCCAGAGGCCAGTATCCAGTTTTCACACAGATTATCAAAATGAAAACAAATTATGTCTATTTTCGTTTTTCACATGAAAATAGAAAGCACATACACTTAAATCCCTGAGGAGGTTGAAGACTGTTTCAGCAAAAACACCAGGTTTAACAGACACAGCAGAATGAAAACCAAGGATGCCGAACACTGCACTGCTTTTCGAACATCTCACCAGGAGAAAGGCTGCTGGGTGCCAGTACTGTAACACTGCAACAGCTACAGACCTTCAACCACAACAGCTCATTTTACATTCAAGCTTCTTGCATGCACCAGTGAGTGTCAAGGTGTAAAAGGTACTCTCCACACAACTGCCGTGCAGCTGAGAGGGATAACAGACTAACGTGAACAGCAGCTTCAGAAGTCTATGTGAAAAATTTATACTTCTGGAGTATTTTGCTTATATTACTTTAAACTCTTTGCTCTAAAAACAGAATCCAGAAATTTCAACAGTATAGCAGGAAACTGGCTGAGCTGCTCAGAAAGTAACTCTTTAAAACCCCATTACTTGAAGATATAACCCAAATATTGCTGCTCAGTATGAAACTGTGGAGCATCTCTATACAAAACAGAAATGCAGCAAGTTTATTAAGTTACTTCAAGACAAGACATCACAGTGCTGTCTCTTCTTACCTACAGCCACTGAAACAAGAAATAAAAATCACTCCTAGATTAAAGGGGGGAATAGACTGTTTCAAGCCATCCAGAAAACAAGCAGCAAAAAACTAGTCCTGCAAGTCAGGTACCTATAAAAAAACCTGGGCAAAAGTCTAAGTTCAGCCCATGCAATTCAGAATGTCAGTTGCACCTGAAATTCCACAACACACTGACTTTTTACTCTTACCAAGATTTTCTACTTGAATCACTTTTTTTTGTAATTTGTCTTGCAGTTTTATCCCACAGAGCTAACAGGTAGTTCAGTGGGTAAAGCCAAACCACAAGTTTATTCTGTGAGGCGTTTCCAACGACATGAACCTACAGAAAAGATCCTATCGGGATAGACCTCAACACTTGCGACATATAAATTAACACAAGACATAAAAATCAAGCAGACTGGAACAGTATCTGGTACAGATTCCACTAAGTGTCTTTTTAAGTTGATTCAAGACATTTTGGGGAAGGAGGAGGGTGAATGATAGACTAGCACCTCCTTCATACTAGCAAGTTTTAAATTGCAAGTTAACTGAGAAGCAAACATCAAAGGGAATTAACTACAAAACTGTGCAGAATCCTCCCTATAAATTTCCTACTAAGTGTAACTTACTGGTCAAAACAAAACTATCAGTTTAAGCAGTTAACCTGATCACCTCATTTTTGACCGAGGAATTGGTATGAACATTCTTTGGGCAAATCAAAGTTACAATAAACTCTTAGCAGAATGAATGATACATTAAGATACAGTAATGTAATGCTGAAAACAGTCCCTGAAACCTTCACAAATTAGTAAGTTTGGTCTGAGAGACTTCTGGCCAGTGAAAACCAGAGCCATTCGGTCATTAAGGTATAGGCAGAACTTCAGATGTCATACTAACCCTCGAAGGGGCTTCAGTCTTCTGTGAAATGGCATCCTGCATTTCTTCCTTCACATTCTCCAAGCACCCAACACCTGAAAAAAACAAGTGATGTTACAACCAGCGTGTGTGTGCGCATACAAATCAGCAGAATCTACAACAGCACTGAGTAGATTTGTTCAGAAAGGCTCTTCTCATTCACTCTCTTCAGAGCAGTTGAACATTTTGCCAATCATCACAACAATTTTCTCAAAGCATTCTCAAGTTTGGGGAAGATAAGCTCCCATGTTTTCTGAAACAATGCTGCATTTTCTCAGCAAGAACAGAGCAGCAGCATAACCAGCTCTCCAAGTTAAAGACAGGCAGCTCACCTGCAACAGGCTAGGGTAAAAAGAAAGAGTCACACAAACTTACCAAGGTGCTAGTTCAGACTGGACTTCAGGTGGACTTCCTAAAACAAAATAAATCGTATGTATGAAATACTTTCGAGTTTCTTCAGTATTTTAGGAGTTCATTAAGACTTGGGTACTTTTATCTCAGTATGAAGCCAGGCAGTCCAGTTACACTGCCTGAATTCTAGTAAAAAAGCATTTCATTAGCAATCAAAGCCACAGCCCAGTTTGTCACACAACTACTGAACAAGGTATCTGCAATTTAAGATATAGCAGCACTGTGGCACAGAAAGTACAACTAAGGGATCTACCTCACAAAGAAAACATGGAAGACACCATTTTAAGACAGCTTGAAAATATGCTCTTAATAAACCATCTACAAGAATTCAGCACTGCAAGGATTTTTCCTACCCGCTAATTCTCCTTTTAATACATAGGATGCAGAATTGAGGCACATCAACTCAAGCTAATCCTATGATTTCATGGTAGCTGCATTTTTAAGTATGTTTGCAGAACTGTCACACTTAAGAGAACTTGTTACAGGCCTCATTGTCACCACTGCAATTAACTTTACAGTGAGGAAAGCAGAACCTGTTACTGTTCTAGCCACGTTTTCCAATTCAGACACACAGCAGGTTGTGTCTATTTGCTGAAGAACGAGGCATAAAAACTCCACAATGTCTGCAGAATAGCTTGTTTTAAAGCCTAGCCAGGTAACTTGGAAAGAAACCTGTCTCTAGTGGTCATCTTGTACTTGGACTTACATTTCAAAATAAAATACTTTTTTGGTCAAAAGGTAGCCAAAAAAAATCAAGACTAGAGCTTTTATGATTCTTATCCAACTACCTCCACCTAGGAAAACGTCCAACTATTTCCTCAATACTTACACTGAAGTAGAGACTTTCCACTGTGTTCCAGACATCACAAGAATGCCCCTTTAAGAAAAAAGTATTTTGGAAGAATGTCACTAATTTAATCGTACTTTTATCCCATAACCCTTGAACAGTTTTTTAATGTTGTATCTGACAAGTTTCCCAGTAAGAAACACTAAATCTACTTGTTTCAACAGAAATACCAAGTTTAACCAGCACATCTGCATGAAAACCAACGATGCCAGCTGTTGAAATACTGTAGCACTGCTTTTTGAACACCCCATCAGGAAAACACTGCTGGGTGCAGATACCATACAGTGCACAAATTTGATTACTTGCTGTGGGAATAGCACTAGACTGAAGAAATCCAATACTCTTATACTGAAGCTTAGAAGAAACATAAAGCTTACCTCCTTCACTACCATGTTGCACAGAAGTCACTGCAGTAATGGATTTGTCAATCAGAAACCCAGCAAACAGCCATAAGAATTCAAAAGATCCCCAAGAAGTTACAACTGCTCCCTGCCGCAGTGTTGGTGTGCTCATCTGCAGAGAAAGATCTAACTGAATACACTTCTGTGCATCTGGAACACTAAACACATGCCCCAGATTGATCAGTACTTGAATGAATGAACGCTATTTGAGGCCATGCAAATATTGTCCCTTCATATAAGTAACACAACCAATACATTTATCAGCTGTGGGTTGCAAAAGAAGGGTTTTTTCTAAGCACTAGGTTCCAGGTTTTTGTCTACAGCCAAAGACAAAACCTGATCAAGTGCTGGAACAGACTGAACACATTCCTTTTTTTTACTATTTTTGAAACAGCATTTGAAGCTACTTCCCGAATATATACTTACTGTTAATAGTAGTGGAAGCTGACAGCTACCATGCTTTCCAGTTTTAGAGACAGGCAGTTTGAACCAAGGTAAGTGTGGTGAGGAGTTCAGAATCAGATACACTCCTCAGAACAACTTACACTGTGTTGACCTGATGTGCTCCCTAGTGCTGTACTCTCTAAAGCAATGGCCAACTAAGATGTCTGTTTCCTCTTACTCAATAATGCTCTTGTAAGGTTTCACTACTTGCCCACCCACCCTCAGCTGTTTCCCATGTTGAAGGGGTTTTCCTACACAGTATCTTTACAAGGTACTTTCTTACACACTATTTCCTACACTGTCCCAAGCTATGCAAACTTAGTAATATCCTACAGTAAAAAGCTTTCACAGCCATGTACAGGCAAAACTACCAGCTGTTCTGTGCTGTCCCTCCTGTTCTTGCAGGAAATATGAATGAAGATGGAATTTTACCAGAAGGTGCAGCTGTATGATACGCCCTGGTACTGAAAGTACCGGGTCGGGTAAGGCACCATGCAGACACTAAGGGGATGGTAGTTTCTCCACATCTTCAGCAGAGTACATCTGAGCACATCTCCAGGCAATGTTCTCCAAACCAAATAAAGTTGCCCTGCAGCATTCAATATCAGGTAAAACCAATGTATTTCTAGAAATAACTTTAACAAAAACTTGACCTAAGAGGTATTTAAGAACTCAAATTTTTCTTCAGAGAGGCTACGGGCTCTAACTTAGGCCAGATTGATGAAAGGTACATGGCACTGAACACAACACCTTGGAAGCCTCCTACAAAATCTGCTCAGCTGTGAAGCACTGTATTCATTTCAATTAGAGAGCACTGTTTCTTCAAACCTTTTGTGAAGTAATGCAAAAAAAGCGCACTGAAGGAAACAAAACTGAAACCCAAGTAACAGCTTACCTTGTGCAGCAAGAACACCAAGAGGCATTTCATCTTCCAAAAGCAAAATAAACTAGCTGGAAGAAAAAAAAAAAGGCAAAGTGATAAGAACTGTCATATATGGTTAAATAACTGAAGATTCCCGAAGTCAAAGCTAGGTTTCGGCAATCAATTTAACAGCTGTAATAAGCCTGATTTTCATGTGTATTTATCCAGTTCTAATCAGAATTGAAATTTAGTTCATTTCTGAGTCACTCAGCAGTTGAACAGCAAAATTCATCACACGAACTGCAGAATGAGCAGGACTCCACATACCCCTCACTATGCCTTACCAAGCAAGAGCCCCACTCCTAGATCCAGGATGAGTCTTTCAAGCCATTCAGTATTTCTCAGGTAGATGCCTAACTGAGTTACATTTAGCTATTAATTCTGGACCAATTTTTTGTGATCTTTAAATTCTGCAGAGTAATTTTTGCAGTCCTAGAGCTCCCAAACTGCATTTGGGAAACTTCCTTTACAAAGGTTTGGGACCTTAATTCAAGCATGTAAATAACACAGCTTGACTTACTGTCAATACTGAGCACCTACTGCAAATCTCCTCAGACTGTCAGCTGCATTTGAAGAAAATTAAACCAGCAGATAATGCCTTTTTCTGACAACAAGCTCATTCAGCACAGATTACTTTTACCTGCTGAACAGCTGTCAGTTAGCTGACAGCAATTTAGTTAAGAGCACCTGAGTGAGGTTGTGAGAGGACTGGTTTTTAAATCTTGTTTATTCACAAGTGAACCTTTTAAACATTTCTTCAGCTACCAGAACAGCTGCAGTAGGACTCAGTGGTATTCAGACCACTTCTAAACACTAGTCATGTTTCCTACTGACTAAAACACCTTTGAGAAAGGTATTTGCAGTTAGGGCAATGCCTGGTAAGTATAATTCAAGAGCTTTGTCTTCTGCTAAGTCATGTTCACATCAGAACTCATTCTGGACAGAGGAGGGCAAGAGAGAAAAAAGAATTTTTAACCCAAGATTCACTATGCTGCTACAGTTACTTTTAAGGTAACTTACAACTTCAGACTATTGTACTAGATTCAGGAGCAGAGAATTAGTTCTCTGAGAAATTACTCCATGCGGACTAGACAACGCAAAATTGATTTAATTATCATTAGAATGCATTAACTATGTTTTGCAATAGACTTTTGTCAAAGTTGACCAACCACTTCTGCATTTTTACTGTTGGCACTTGACTTGCATTAAGCTTCAATTCTGTCTTCAACCCTTTAACTTTTTAGGTATTTCAAACCTGCACCTCTAAGACAGAAAATCTCTCAAGAACCACCAGTAAGTCAGCTACAAAACAAAAGCACTTAACTGCCCTTTAACTTGAGCATACAGATGTAAGCAAGCCAACATGTACTTTTCTATACCGTGCTGCTGCTCTGTTACAGTATTTGGAACTTCTCTTCCTATTTTTAATTACATAAATTCTATGATCCATTGGTTAACAGTAGTCAAAAGTTGCAGAAGCCGGAATTTCAGCAAGATTATCAGAAAGTTAACCAGGGATACTATACTCTTGATCAAGAATAGCACAGAAGACACTTAAAACTGTAGCATAAGGACAGATTACACTTTTTTTCTAACTGTCTCAGACACACACACCCAATATACTCACAGTAAGCCAAATATGCCTAGGCAGCTTGGTGGAGAGCTCAACACTGACTCCAGACCAATGTTTTAAACCATGCAGGCCCATGAAAGAGGCACGTATAGAACGACTGCTGCCACATCATTTGCCTGTCTGCGGTTCACCGAGGTGAGCACTGCAGAGGCACCACGTTCTCCTCAGCACTGTCTTCATCCACTATTTCAATCACTTCAGCTGATTTTGCACATTTTGCTCCTGTTCTGGATTTTTTCTTACTGGGAATTGTGCTGCTTAGAATGAAAGAGCTCTTCTCCTACGAAAATGGAAGACAGAAGTATTCACAAGTCTAGTTTTGAGATACTTGATATATTAAGATTTTAGTAGTATATCTGCAGCTTAAAGAACTCTACAGAGAACTGCAGAATTCCTATACATTTCAGCATTGTATCAAGAAGAGTGTTAACTGTCAACTTTCTCCTGCATTAACAGTTGAGGAGTCACAGGGATCACACAGTTAACTTTGGATCTAAGCTCAAGAACTAAGTACTGACATCAATACCTACTAATTCTTTAACTTCAGAACAGAAGGGCTAGAGAGTTTCTGAAGTTAAGGAGTGTTTACTTACCACTACTCTGGCATCAAGTTTTTCTTGATTATCCAAATTCAAGCTGTCCTCATCATCACTGAAATAAAAAACTCAAATCAAGCTACTTTTATAGTGTCTTAACATGCACAAACCACAAGCCATTAAGTGAACAGTAGCTGAAAGACAGCATTGGACCTTTGCATTGTCTTTTAGGCTTTCCAGTTTTAAGGTTCTGAGTGTATTTACAACAGCAACTATTCTTGCTGATTTACTGATCCTTTTACTGCATTAATTGCTTAAGCATAAAGACCAAAGAGTATTTAAAAACGTAAAAAGGAATTAAAAATTATCCCTTCATCTCTGCTATAAAACACTCTATTTGGGGTAACTACAGAGAAATTAATTTCAGTAAATACTTTTTTTTAATTTCTGCCACATAATTTTAATCAGACAGTACAAACTACGAGAACAAAGATCAGTCCTCAGATCAAATTAAAAATATTTTCCTCTGTAAGAAACTTCCAAGTCACATTTACAAACACAGAATCCCAAGTGGTGGAGTGCTTTGTTCCCAAAATACACAATGCTTTCATAGATTAAAAGGACAAGAGAATAACTGAACTTGATACACATACATATTTACAAAAGAGCAAGTAAACATGAACTTACTCTGTCTCCTGAATAGGGGAAATAGGGCCTTCATCATCCAAATATTTGTGTTTCCGTAACACCACACACTCTTTTTCTAAGTCTTCACTGGCCTGAAGGGCTTTTAGAGCTTTTTTAAGATGTTCTTCATATTTAAGCATCTCAATATACTTGAAATATCCCTTTGCAGCTGCTTGCTGTAGAAAAAAATACCTCAGGTAAAAATTAATATTTAAAAATACCACTATAAAGCATGTGTATTATGACCTGAATTGTATTATTATATCAACACCCTTATATTTTCTTGCTACTTTTGTCTTTAAAGGTATTAAACAGACAACATCCAGTGTCCTGCATAACAGAAGTACAACCTGTTTCATTGTTTTATTCTAACACAGCAGGTAGAAGCACAACATAGCCCATTAGAATTCACTATTTTTAGACTAAGAAAATAATGTATTTATCCCACAAAACAGAGGACTTACCTCATAGCCAAGAACCATCTTCAAGGGAATATGTTTCTCCCCATAATGTTTTTCAACAAAAGGAAATTGAAAACCTCTGTCTAGAAGCCTCCTCTTTTGCTCCTGAGGTGAGGCTGTCAGCGGTGGCCTCCCCAAGGGCATCTGTGTGCTCTCATACTTTTTCTTCGTCTTCTTCTTCCCTGCAGGAACTTTGCATTTTCGGTGTGCGGCTGCTTTGAACTTCTTTCCCCTGAAGTGATAGGCAAAAATGGCCTTCAAATTGAGCTTTGACTTCTGCTGCTTGGAAACTTCCAATGACTTCCCCGGACTTTGGGGAGACAGAGAAGAATCTGAGGAGCTTTCATTGTCAGTCACTCCTGTAAGAGATTCAGCTTGTTGCCTTGAAGATTGAGGTCTCCTTTTTTGCTTTGAAGGTGCAATGGAGCACTCAGGACGAGCAGCAATGACATCACTGAAGAAGAAAAAAGTATTTTACTTTCAAAAGAAGGTATACTTCTGTGACACATGACACAGGTTCTCCACAGGAAAAATTCTAAACTAGAGATAAAAACTCACCTTTCTGAATCACTGCTGATCAGTAAAACCTCGGCTGAATGTGCTGATGATTTACACATGTTGTTAAGACGATGTGAAGACTCGGCGGGAGCAGCCTTCTTCTGCCTTGACAGGGAACGCCCTGTTCCTGTATTTGTGTGCCATGAATACACCTCAGATGGCTCATTGTGCTGATGGCTGATCAGCTCTTGGGCATCGGGGTAATCAGAGCCAGAAGCCTGGGGGTCGTCTGTATCAGTCATGTTTCAGCTTGCCCTAAAAAGCAATGAGAATTCAAGAAATTTTAACCATTTCCATGTTAATCGGGTAACAAACTTTCCTCTACTCACAGTCGCAGGGTAAATGTACAAGAACAATCTTGAGCAGAGATTTTCCTATGAACCACAACCAAACATTATTCACACTAACAGTTAAGTTACAGCCACTTAACTAAAGAAATTCACAGCACAATTTAGGTCAGATAATATTTTTTACAGGTATTTTGGTTTAACTCCTATCCAAAACAAGGCAAACTTCAGAGCTGCAACAGATTGTTCAGAGACTTAAGATGAGTTCTGAACGTTTTAGCCCTCTCCCTACTAGGGAGTTTTCCTTCAAATAAGCATACATACAAGCAGCCAATGGCTTCTTATACTTTTAAGGATATTGCAATTTCATGTCATACACAAATACTCACTTCACTGTGCTTTAAAACCTTTAAATTAATCCAAGACAGTGTCACCATAAAAAGCAATGCCATCTTTCCTGATTTTTTGTCAGCTTCCAAATACCTAAAATCTCCTGCTCCTAACAATGCATCGCCCATTTGTTCACTGGTTATCAGTCATCAGAGAGACCAGCCCCCCAAAAAAAGAGCTAACTTTCGCTTGAATCTGCAAGATAACCTAATCCAGTCTTTCAGTGGACCAAGACCATCCTGAGGGCCATCATAAGGCACATGCAGGTCAACCAAGGGATCAGACCCAGCCAGCTAGAGTTTAGGAAAGGCAGATCCTGACTGACTCACCTGATCTCCTTCTATGACCAGCTGACCCACTTAGTGGATGAGGCAAAGGCTGTGCACATTGTCTGTCTGGGCCTTAGTAAAGTTTTGGACACCACTTCCCACAGCATTCTGTTGGAAAAACTGACTGCTCATAGCTTGGATACGTTCACCAGGTGAAGAACTGGCTGAATGAGTTAATATCCAGCTGGCAGCTGGTCACAAGCAGTGCTCCCCAGGGATCACTGCTGGAGCCAGTCCTGTTTAATGTCTTCACTGAAAACCCGAACAAGAGGATTAGGAGCACCCTCATTCTGTTTATCGTGGGATGCAAGTGTTATCTGCTGGAGGGTAGGAAAGCTCTGCAGAGGGATCTAGACAGGCTGGATTGATGGACTGAAGCGAATTTTATGAGGTTCAACAAGGCCAAGTGCTGCCCTTGGGTCACAACAGCCCCCTGCAGTGCTATAGGGAGGGGACAGGGGCTGGAAAGCGGCCTGATTTGGAAAAGGCCCTGGAGGTGCTGGTCAACAGTGGCTGAACGTGAGCCAGTGTGTGCCCAGGTGGTCAAGGAGGTCCGTATCAGCAACAATGTGGCCAGCAGGACCAGGAAAATTACTGACTCCCTGTACTTAGCATCGGTGAGGCCACACCTGGAATCCTGTGTCGAGTTTTGAGCCCTTCACGGTAAGAAGACAAATTATACGCCAACTACAATATGCCTTATGGAGACACACTGATAACACTGATTCACCCACAGCCTCACAAACACAAAGCCCAAAAGCAAAACCAAGCAACACCAGAGCCAGGCCAAAGGCAGCAATGTCACTCTGACCACACACACCCTGACTGGTACTCACAGTTCACAGCTCAGCATCCTTCGCGGCCTCTACCGCAGCTCCGTCCTGGAGCGCTGGCACAGCACGCAGATCCCTTAGGGAAGAAAACCAACCATCTAAACTTGGTGAAGAACCTGGCCGAAAGGCGCCGGGCACACCGCTCGCCCTCTCCCCAGGCTCGGCTGCCAGCTGGGGCCGGGGCCACGTCAAGGCCCTTTCGAACGCGGGCACCCGCCAAGTCACGATGGGCCGGGGACACCCAGCCAGCACCGCTCCCGAGGGCCCCTCACCGACCGCCGCCACACGCCGCAGTCTTCGGAGCACGACTCAACACCGCCGGGACTGTCCCCCCACCCCCAGGTCCCTCGGCCCTGTGTCCCGGCAGAGCGGATGGCGGCGGATTCACCCGTCCCGACCAACTTACACATCCCGCCAGCTGCCCCTCCGCAAAGGGCGCGAAATGGCCGCTCCGCAGCTTAAATAGCGCTGAGCTCTCGCGAGAGGCGCGCGGGCCGACGGGATGGAGGGGGAAGGAGGGTGGTGCCATGCTGGGAGTGGCAGTGGGGTGGCCGCGCCCGGGGGCGGGGCGGGGCGGGCTGAGCCGAGCCGTGTCGTGCCGTGTCGTGCCGTTCCGTGTCGTGCCGTGTCGTGCCGTGCCGTGTCGTGTCGTGTCGTGTCGTGTCGTGCCGGTCCCGGACGGCGGGGCAGGTACGTGAGGTTGGGCGATAGCGCTGGTCAGTGCCGGTGAGGGATCGGGCAGCTCCCAGCTTTTCTCGGCTTTCCGCCCAGTGAGAGGCTCCCGTTACTGCTGTCCTGCTTCTCCTTCCCCTCTCTGCCCCGGTTCCTTCGAGCTGGCTGCTCCAGCCTGAGCAGCCCCCTCCTTTCGCAGCCATGCCAAGCGCGCTGCCAGCTTTAGCGCTCCCTCGCTCCAGCACTCTTCGCTGCTTTTGCCTTGGGGGATGCTCTCTGTCCCTACGGACCCCAGCCTCACCTAGCACGCCTCAAGCCCCTCAAGCATTTCCCTCTGCTGCCCCGCAGCCTTCCTCTGCCCCGCACGGGGTCTCCTAGCACCGCCCCAGCCGGGGAATACGGGCTCTGCACCTGTGGATGTCTCGCTCTTCTCGGTGTCATCGCTAAATTTCTCTCTCACAACTGCCATTTTCAATTTTTTCCACTGATATTTCTTCCCCCACCACCCACCTCCCCGACTCATGTCTAGCCTGACTATAACCTCTCCTTTTTAGCTTTAACCCTCCAAGCTAGTTTCAATTCAGGTTTTAATAACAGACACCCCACACACATCATTAATCTAATGGTTCACATTTCATCTGCATTCTCCTGGCACCTGGCTACTCTCTCTGATGTTTTCTTCCCACTTCAGAGGTAGACTTTCAGTCGTTATGTCCTTGTTGCCTCCATTCTTGTTGCACCATCCCACATCTAATAATCTTATCATCCCTTTAGCAGTTGCGTTCTTCCTTTGGAAGTCTTCTGTAGCAATTCAGTGTCACTGCACTCCTCCATGATGGATCTTAATTGTGCGCTGTTGTCTTCTTTCAGGTTCTCCCTGTCCCACACGACACAATTCACTCCCCTGTGAATACTTGCATTCGTGGGCCACAGATCTACTCTTCTGTGTCTTTCCTGGTAAGAACTACTGTCTTGCAATCAGATCGGGTTTACTATGGTACATGAAGTTTTTCCACAGTCTTTCCCTCCTTTCTTGATTGTGGAGAGCTAACTACTGTCCATTACAGAGCAGGTGATTGTCCAGGTGTTATACCTGAGCCTACTTACTTGAACAGTGTCCAAGTTGTGCCTCTGCCTTTTGCACAACAGCAGTTCTAGCTTGTCTTAGAGTGTTTCAGGGCAACCAATGTGTTGAGCACTGGCATAGCCTCCTTCTGGATGTGGCAAAAAGTTCTTGAGGGGGTGAGGATCATTTAAAACATGCTGCCAAAGCTATGTTCTCACTTTCTGTCTCTGGCTAGTTACTCCCTTTCTTGGTGCACACTAAAAGTCTTGGGGTATGATTCACTCCACCTGACATTAGGCTTCTACCAGAGGCACCAAATCCAGCCTGTTACTTTCTCCTCCAGAGCTAGAGGAGGGAGAAAGTCAACTGTGGAAATACATAAGACAAACTAAGATGAGAATTACTATACACAGGTTGCAGTCTTTCTTCCATTCTCCACTGCTTGCTACAGCAGTAATTTGGGGTGGCTGAGCATTGAGCTCAAAGACTTCAGTTTGGTGACTGCTGTGATCTCCCCACTCTTCTTATTTCTCTTTTTTTTTTTCACTGTCTCTTTTCCCCCTTTATGCAGACTCAACATGCTTATGGTATAAGGGCAGTTACAATTTTAACAGTCATAAAAGTTAGGATTTTTAAAAATAGTCCTTCCTAACAATGACTCACTCAGGTCTGGGAATGTAGTTAGGATTTTGGCTTTTTCCTTCAACACCTGAGATCTGGGTAAGTGGGACCCATTTTATTTTTTATTGCTGTGTGCCTAAGGAGTTAATGATTGCTGATTTTTAGGTAGTGTACAACCAGCTGTTTCTGCCCAGAGCTAATGGCTTGCCCTTCTAACTGAGTTTGCTGCTACAAGGCTGAGTAAAGTACAGCTCATTTGTGAAGGGCCTCTTAAACTTATGCTCAAAGCTTTTTATTACGGGTTCTGTTCCCATACAGAGCCTGATACTGCAGAACTTTCTGCTATTGATTTCTATTTTGCTGCTAGCCTGTTCCTCTCTGAAAGAGGAAATACATGCACAGAATCAGTTGGAGACCTGGGGTTGAAAGTCCACCATAGCCAATGCTGGAAAAGTAAACATTAAGGTTGGGAAGACCTTAGGAGGCAGCTAATGTGCTCAGAAGAGCCCAGTTTTCTTTCAAAACTTTCTTGTGACTTCAGGCTTACAAATGACACACAAATCTCCTGATCTTTTGAACTGTATTCAGCATAGGATGTGTTTTGCCTACACCCAATTTTAAGCTTGAGGACTGGCATGTGTAATGCTCTGAGCCAGCTATAGGGCTGAGAGACAGATCTTCTTCCAAAGTGCATAAGAAATTAGACATTACTATTGAAGCTATCAGTCTCTCCTGTGATGGCAGAACTACAGTTCTACCGTTGTCTATTCTGGAGTGAAACTGAAAAATAATTAACGTATTGAAAGGAGCATGTTTAAATTGTTAAACTATTATCTTTGTTGGCAGACCAGTCACTCCTGCAGTGGACTGTACTGTAAGTTCTTACCTGAAGAAATCAGCACCAATTAGGAAATGGCCAAAGTCGAAAGGTTTGCTTTTCATGTCCCAAGTCTAGAGGAGCTTGCTGGGGGTAAGTCATGCAGTGTGTAACTTTATACAAACCTGTAATGTACTCTTCAAACTTATCTTAAAGCTCATTCCAAAGTCTGTCTCCAAGTAGTACATGCAGAATGCCTGCTCTTAGCACACTGAGAGGTAAAGAACAGCACTATTTCTCTATATGCTGTGATTTTCTTGGAGCAAACAATGACTCTTTCCCAAGCCTTCATGATATTTAAACACATAGGCAGGCTCTCAATCCCTTTAAAACTGCTGCATTTGCAGATCTGTGCACAGGTCATGAAAGTTTGACAACAACACGCCAAATATCTTTACACATACAGAATCATCTGTCCTCCTCTACGGTCTAGTATTTATTTTTCAGGACTGCTCAAAACACAGCTGACAAGATGCGGTGTAGCATGGCAGATCCTCTTGCTTGAACCTAATTGGCTTCTCCTTTGGTGACTGCCTTAGAACAGGGCTGCAGGAAACATCTTCTTTAGTTTACTCCTTTCTAAAGCTTTCACAAGTTTTGCTCAGAATAACAGAATAGTTGAGGTTGGAAGGGACCTCTGGGTTCAGCCCAGTTGCACATGAGCTTCTTTTCTTGCCCTAGTAGGAAATCACTATTCTTTTGGGCAGTCTCTCCCCTGCAGCAGATATACTAAATGTTTTTTGTCTTTCAGATTGATCCTCAAGTTCTGCTTGCCACTGTCCCAAATCTATGTCAGTTCAACATTTCTGTGTATTGAGAATATGTGGTCCCAGCGGTGCTGGTTCTCAGTGCCTTTCTCACCCAAACTGGGACAGTAGGCCAGGGCTGTTGTAAACCCATGAGCTCTGCAGAGAACACTACGTACTTGCAGTAGAACAGCTTGAAAGAATACCAGGAAAATTTCATCACAAAGCAGAATTGTCCTTTTTTTCCCCCATCTGTCCTGAGGATCTCCTGTAAGCTGTGAATTCTGTTGCTGTTCAGATTTTGGGTATAATTTGGGGAGTGCCCTTTTACTGTCCTTGTCCACTTACCAGAAGGTACTTAGATGTATTTAGAAATGTACCAAGTACTAGCTACTGACCATTTTGGTCAACAGCTTGGTAAATCTGATCTTGAGAAGTAAGATATGGCTGAAATGCTAACTGGAGGAAATAAAGGCACAAGAAAGTCTTCTGCGTAAATAAGGAACCACCTGATTTGAGATCACAGACTGGATGATCTGATCTTTAGTTTGAGACATCTGTCAAAGCAGATGCCCAGGCATGAAAGAACCTGGACCTTTCAACATAGTATTTGAAGCAGTGTATGTGAAGACAATCCCACACTCTAGGTTTGGAAGTTGTTTCCAATCTAATCCTCCCATTTGAGTGACTTTGCAGGTTCTGAGCCTAAAAAACATTGATATGAAGCAAACAAAAAATTTTAGATTTGGTTCATTATCACCAACACCATCCATTATCTGTCTTGCTCTGACAGTGGCACTTGTCAGAAAATCTTCACAAGAGCATATCCCATGGCAGTAGAAATTTCCAGACAGCAGAGATGGTTTGAGATTATAATCAAGCTACTGCAAACTGTCTGGTTAATGTATTTAAGGAACTGATTGTTGCTTCAGCTTAATCTTGCTTCCTTCTTTGCTCTTGCATCATATTTGACTGTGATCGTAATTATCTGCTCTTTGAAGCAAACCCACTGCTGAATATGCTTGAAGTTTACCTATGTTACTTCACACTGTGCTGCTCCTAGTGCTACTAGGAGCAGCCACTTAATGTATTTCAGTGAAAATGTTTTTTAGATTCTTAATATTAATTAATGTGACAGCCAAAAATTGTCTGAACAAACTTTTGCTCATCTCTGAAGCTCTGAGTCATGAAACTAGTGCCTGCAGACATTTAAATCAATGGAGTTACTTAGGGTAAACATAAGTAATGTATCTTGCTGAAATAAAGCCTAAATGGATGTATTTATTGTTGTTAGAAACTTGTCAAACTTTTGGTAATTTTTCATTGTCAATAATTTTGCCATTATTCTTTATTATAGTTTTGCAGAAAGGGCTTAAAGAGAACTTTGCTGATGCTCAAGTCTCTGTTGTAGACTGTCCTGATCTGACTCAGGAACCCTTCAACTTTCCTGCTAAAGGTAAACTAGTGTTCCTATCTTCCACTAAGACTTCTCCAGTTCTTTCTTTATGATCCTGCTTAGTTTAGATCCTCTAAAGATGTTGAGAGAACTTCAGTTGTTTTTCAGGTAAAGAATATACGTGAGAGGAGAGCTCCATTTTATTTCTGGATTTGCTTCCTAGTTGATGTATGAACAAGGACAAGTCATTACTAAGTACTTGTCATAGTCTTTTTTTCTTAACCTATTGTTGTGTACCCACTTATTTCATAAGCTTTATTTAGAGTACTGAAAAGGTTTTGAAATTAAGTTGTTATGTTTCAGATGGAGAGGTTTTTTTAGAACCACGCCAATCACTATCTGAACCTAAGGAGTTGTGCTTCCATAATTTTTAAAATCCTGGCATTCATGTATGTCAGTGAAATGAAACTGTCTTATTCTGCGTTGGATTAATCTTCTTTGACATTAGCTGTCTGGAGGATAGAATGTCACCTGTGCTGCTCACCTGAGCTCCCTCTGGCATCAATGTGAGAGAAACACCTCCAGGAGGTTATTCATCCCTTCTTAAAATACATATCCAAATAAGTGGGATGAATTGTCCTGAGACAGCTTTCAGCTTTGCTAAAATTTTGCAAGTGGAGTCCCAGCAGAGGTCTCCACTGTGTGGTGAGAGCATTGCTGGAGAACCGGCAAATGCAAGGTGTTGTCCACTCTGGCAATTTTTTTTTGTGCTTAGAGAATGTTATTTTACAACAGGTTGCATAGCATTAAATCCTACTGTGAATAATTTTAGGGCTTGGATTTCTTAATAGTGCAACACTTTATCTAAGCATGCTAGGGAAATAGTGTTCTCACAGGTTTGAGAAGTTTCAGGTACCAGTTCTTTAGTGGGTTAGACTGCATGCTTATTGAAGATTAATTGGAAAAAAATATTTTACCAAGCTAACTGGCTGTATTTTTCCAGGAATCTGCGGAAAGCCTAGGATAGCAGATGTGGGAGGTGTTCCTTACCTCATACCTCTTATACGGAAAGAAAAAGTGAGTTTTTTCCTGTAGCTGTGGGGTTTGATACATCTGTCAAAAGAAAAGCAATAAACAAAACTAAGGACTAAAATATACTATAGGATTCTACTTGTGAAAGACACTTTTCAGTGTTTAATGAGACTGATCCTGATGTGTGTTGTATGTTGCAAAATCTAGTAAGAGCAATAATTCAGTCTTTGAGTAAAATGAGCAGGGAACATACAGGTAGAATCTACCTTTTAGAAAACAAATGGGTATCTACCAAATTTGTTATTTCTAAATGTTACGTTGTGTTCAGAAGCTGTGTTCAACGTAATTATCAAAAATATTCATGAGGGTGGGTGTTGTGAATTAAATGCCACCAGGACTACAGTGAACAAAATGACAATTGCAGATGAGGGCACCACACCAAAATCATAGAAGGGTTTGGGTTTGAAGAGACCTTAGTTTCAACCCCTCCTGCACTGAGCAGGGATGCCACCCACTAGGTCAGGTTGCTCAGGGCCCCATCCAGCCTGGCCTTGGACACTTCCAGGGATGGAAGGATTGTTTTTCTTTTGCAGGTTTATGATCTAAATACAGTTGCAAAGGACATAGAGCTGCCTGGAGCTTTCATGCTTGGAGCTGGAGCTGTTTCATCCAAGGTTCTTGGAATAAATGCTGAGGTTGGTATGTAAGTGTGATGGTTCTCACTGCATTCATGGGAGTATCATAACACTAGAGCAGTATCATGCTGGGTATTTTCCATTTACAACAATGTATTTAATAAACACTTTCACACCACAAACACATAAAACACATTAGAAGGAATTCAGGGGTATCCACTGCATATTCCTGAGACAATAAAGATTAATTTTTAACTGGTAATTCTTCAGGAATCATGTGATTGCCTTCAAGTGTGCAAGAAACATGGTTTTTGAAACTGATTGACAAAGACCTGACCAGAGGTTTTAATTCCAAGGTTTAGAAATGCTTCTCAAACTTACTGGTAAATTACTTCAAAATACTCCCTGTGTTTTGCCCTCTTGGATGACTTTGTTTTACCATTGTAATTTTTTAAGATGGCACATACAAAATGAGAAACTGCAGGAGGGGTAGGAGACAAAAACTACTTCCTATGGAGACTTTGGTTAATCACAGTTTTTTCAGGCGTAAACCTTTTGTCTTGCTGCCTCCTTTTGATGGAGTTATTGGCAGGTGAGATAGTCCACATCAGCAATAAATTTGGGTCACTATAATAGTGGTTGTTACTGTACACCGAGAAAGTGTTACATAAAATTCCAATACTTGCATGCAGACTAAAGATTTTTTTTTTTAACACTAGTATTCATCTTTATATAAATATTAAGTGTAATTGTCCAGAAAAAGTAAACCTGTTTTATGGATATTTCAATTACATTACAGTATTAGTGCATTTTTCTTACCAGTACAGACCTTATCCTGAGAGACGGAGCTGTGTGTTGAAGTAGATTTTTTTCTTGGGATCATGATCCAAAGCTTAAATCACATTTTTGTGAGATCAGTTAATTTGGCTGATTCTTACCTGTTCTTATTGACTTACTCATATATGTTCTTTTTCCCAGCTTATCCCTATTGTTCAAACTAAGAGTGAAAAAAAGCCTGCTGTAAATGGGAGCTACGTTGCTCAGATAAATCCTGCAGATAAAGGGTGCCTGCTTGAGAAGTACAGCAGTAAATACACTGACTGTGAGTTTGGACTGTTGGCCAACCTTTATGCCAGTGAGGGTAAACCTGGTAAGGTATGTACTTGGATCAAAGGTGACTTTGCAGTGCTTTGTGACTGAAGGGAAACTCATCAGTTCTCCTATAAATTTTTTGTGATAATAGTAAAACATTAATTCCACAAGAGAAACATGCAAAAATAAGTAAATTCACTGATGCCAGTGAACGAGGGGAAGAATTAGTGGAATCAATTTTTGAGAGATATGTATTAGTTTACTAAAACTTTTCCATCATAAATCATTCATCCAAATCCAGTCCAAACTAGCAGTGACTTATGGTTATGGTTGTGCAATATACTTATGTAAATCAGATGGGGGCAGCTATGTAGTTTTATATACAAATGCTTCTCCTGACACAGCCAGCACGAAGAGGTGCTGGTAGAACAATCGAAAACCTGACTGCTGCATGGAAACGGAACAGTTTTCTCTGTTACCCACTGTTTCTTTCTGACAGAGTGGAAGCTAGCTGGTGCACTGAAGGGGGTTGCTCATGTCACTGTCTTATGCATGGGAAAACCTCTTGCTGCCCTGCCCCCTTCACAGGTAAAGCTAGCATTGAACAGAACTAAGGAAAAGAGAGCGGGTCACATACTGGAAAGATGCAAGTGCAGCAGCACTTGCGTGGAAGCTTCTTTTCAAAAAGCGATCTTGGGTTACCAGCTTGAGAGAATTTCAGAACAGCTTTCACAAACTTTTCAGACTATTGCAGCAGGAGACAACAGTGACAAACTGACTTTATCTTTCAGGTCATTGAAGTGAAAGCCAATGGAAGAACTGGGGAGCTTAACTTTGTGTCCTGTCTGAGACAAACTTTAGAGAAACACTATGGAGAAAAGCCAGTTGGGATGGGTGGTACATTTATCATTCAGAAGGGGAAAGCAAAGATTCACATTATGGTATGTTGTTCTCAATTCACATAACTTTCTTTGTCCTCCTGAAAACAGAAATATAGATCAGAAATACAGTATCTTAGTGCCTTCACTTTGTTTTGTATTTTTAAATGTATGCATAAACTATTAGAATGAGCACTGTATTAAGGTAAGGAGTTGACATTACAAAATCGAAGTTACAAAGTAGTGGTGCTAGTTTACTTGGTTGTAATACCATCATCTTTTGAAATCTGTGTGCAGCTAAAGAACTGGAGAACTATTGTAAAATGATTTGAAATGAAATACATGAACTCAGATGATACTTATAAGAAGCATTAAAACTCTTTTAGAACTGAGATTCTAAAATCTACCAGGAGGAGGAGAATCCTCAATGCAGTAGTTCTCCCACTACCTGTGCAATGAAAGAAGCAAAATTCTGTTCACTTCTATTTCTGGCAGAAACAGTGATGGGCACTGATGAGCCTCTTTTAGTCAAGAAGGAAAATTAACAGAATAGTGGGAAGGAGAAAAACAAAGTTGCTATCAAAAAAGTATCCTGATGCAAGTGTCTTCCTTTTACTTATAAAGCTTTTATTTTTGCTGTAGCCTCCAGAATTTTCTGCCTGTCCCCTGAATACTGATGAGGATGTGAATAACTGGCTCAAGTTCTTTGAAATGAAGGCTCCACTGATTTGTCAGCCAGTAATAGTTTCCAGAGATCCAGTGAGTCTCTTTTTCTCATTTCTAAGTATAGACTGAGACTTGAAATGAATTTTGTCTTGGATGTGATTTTCCTTTTAAGAATAGGAGAGTGTATATATTGTGTTAGACTCTTTCAGAGGTGGTGCGATGATTTAGAAGCTTTTTATTTCTGTGAATTGTTTGAATTGAGGACAGGTCAGTCTGTTCTGAAACCTAGTACTTACTCACAGTGGATTAACTTAATGGCTCAATTCCAGTTGCATGTGTGCTAGTGTTTGTGTCCCAAACCCAACAGCACGGTTTACATTCACTGCTGGCCTCACTGGGAGAAATGTCCAGAGCTTGGAAGCTGGTTCAGCCACATGTTTGTGTAGTTCACTTTTGTAAGAACTCCCTCTGCTAATGCTGTGTCAAAAGACATGACAGCATGTGTCTTATTGCTGCTGTGAATTCACATCTGCAAAGCATCATGCTGGAAACTTACCTAGCATCTTTCACAAGCACCAAATTCAACAGCAGAATAAAAACCAATCTGGTTTCAGAAACCGTTAAGGTGTTCATAATTAGGAAACCTATTTGTTAAAAAGTAACCAGAAAACCATAAATGAAAATTATTATTTTATAAATAACAATGCAGTCATAAGTAATATAAAAACGTTTTTTCCAGAGTTAAGTAGGCTTAGATATGTTGAAGGGTGTGATGATATTGTGTCATTATGTGATAGCCTTTGCTCTAAGGCTAGATTGTATGCATCTTCCCCATAACCAACTGATGCATGCTTTGAAAGCAGCCATCAACAGCTGCTCTGTTCAGAACCAATGCAACTTGTGTAGTGGATGCAGCTGGGTTTCTCCATCTGTATCCACTGCAAGCTCAACAGCACTTGGCTAGGCCTGTGGTTTTGGAAATGTTTGAGTGTCACTACAAGGAGCAGTAGATGATGGCATTCCAATGCCATAGCACTCATAGCATTATATTCACCATTATCCCCTTGCAGACCAGAAGACTAATCCTGTCCTGGGCTATGTCAAACTAGGTGTAGCCAGGTCAAGCGGAGTGATTCTTTCCCTCATGAGACCCCACCTGGAGTGCTGCATGTAGCTTTGGGATCCCAAGAAAGATGTGGACCTGTTAGAGCAGGACCCAAAGAGGGCCATGAAGATGAGCACAGGGCTGGAGTATGTCTTCCTATGAAGACAAGACTGGGAGCTGAGGTCATTCAGCCTGGGGAAGAAAAGGCTCCAGGAAGACCTTATTGCAGCCTTCCAGTACTTAAAGGAGGCTTCTACAAAAGATGGAGAGAAAATTTTTACCAGGACATGTAGTGACAAAAGAAGAGGCAACGATTTTAAATTGAAAGAGAACAGATTTAGATTGGACAAGAGGAAAAAAATTTTTAGACTGAAGTGTGGACAGACAGTGGAACAGGTTGCCCAGAGATGTGGATGTCCCATCCCTGGAAGCTTTAAGGCCAGATTCGATGCGGCTTTGACCCAGCTGGTTGAGTGAAAGATGTCCATACCCCTGGCAGGGTGGTTAAAATAGATAATCTGTAAAGGTTCCTTTCAACCCATTCTATGTTACATAAAACTGGTGGTGTTGATCTCATGGTTTAGTATGTTAGTTGCCATTTTATTCACTGTTCTTCCTGTATTCATCTAAGCTGGCTCTCAGAATTGGCATAGAGACAGTCCCTTTATCACATGGGCCTGCGGCGATTCAGCACAAAGGTGTTTGATTTCTGGTATGGGTTCCTTGGTGTGACTGCAGTATTTAATCCCAATGGAAAGAAAGGTGGGGGGGAAAAAAAAGGTTAAAAAGGAGATCTCAGATTAACACCAAGAGTTGGAGGCTGTCAGGGTTTCTCAATTCTTTTATCTTACCGGTTTCACAAGTATCTTCCAAGTTTTCACTGCTTAACATTTGGAGATATGTGGAATACACATCTAGGATAGACTATCCCATGACTTTTAAATGCTGTTCCCATGAACACATTGTTGACGGGCCTCTCTGTCTGGTGCCAGGGCTTCGATCTGCGTGTGGAGCACACGCACTGTTTCAGCCACCACGGGGAAGGAGGGCACTACCACCAGGACACCAGCCCGGACAGCGTGCAGTACCTGGGCTACTTCCAGCCTGCCGAGCTGCTCTTTCGCATCGACAGGCCCCAGGAGACGCACCTCATCGGGAGAGACTGAGCCCCGCGGGCCGATTTAACCTTCCTCAAGTACAAATGCTGATTCTTGTAACGCTTTTAATTATGCACACTTACCAGATTTAAGAATAAATATGAGAGTAGTAAGCTGCCGCCTCCTTAGTTGTGTCAAAGGGATGAACTGTGATCATACGTATTACTGGACTTATGACCGAATCCAAACGGTAATTTAATGGCAATGTTGTTGTATATTTTCCTGTTGCTTGGCTGAGCTTCCTGCGTGGCTACAGCTGATGGTGGGGAACCAGAGGTGAATATATGTTCAGAACGGGACAAAAAAACAACTTCTGGTCAAAAATAACGCTGTAGAAGAAAACGACTGCGGCTCCAACACCATCTCCTCACCACGCTGGCCGCGCCCCTTCGCGGGCGCCTCCGGAGGCAGCCGAGCCCACTCGGCGTTGGCCCCGCCCCTTCCCCAGCCCTCCCGGCGCCGGCCCCGCCCCTTCCCGAGCGCCTCCGGAGGCAGCCGAGCCCGCCCGGGACGGATCCCCCTCCCTCCTTCCCGCCTCCGGAAACGGCCGAGCCTGCCCGGCGCTGGCCCCGCCTACTGCGGAAGTCGCCGGTGCTGGTCCCGCCCCCTGCTGGGTGCGGGCGGGGGTCGCGCCAACATGGCGGGGGTGCGGGCCGTGCGTATCAGCATCGAGTCGGCGTGCGAGAAGCAGGTGCAAGAAGTGGGGCTGGATGGCAGCGAGACCTACCTCCAGCCTCTCTCCATGTCCCAGAACCTGGCGCGCCTGGCGCAGCGCATCGACTTCAGCCAGGGCTCCGGCTCCGAGGAGGACGAGCCGGGCTCGGCGGGCCGTGCCTGGGCCGAGCCGGGGGAGGCGGAGGATGAGGAAGGTGAGAAGGCCCATTGCGCGAGCTCTCCCGCCGGGATGCAGCTGCTGGAGGGCCGCCGAACTGTGGCGGTGCCGGCCTGCGGCCCCGCGGGTGGTTTGGCTTAGCCTGCGTTCCCATGGTTGGCAGGTCAGAATATTCGTGACAGAGTTCAGTAAATTGTAGTGGAAAAAGACAGCTGTACATATGATATCGTGTTATATTTCGTGCCGTTATGATCTCTTGTGTGGTTTTAAAATGAGCCTTACACCATACCTTTTAAAGTCCTTTGTTTTCCCTAACTTTGTTTTATTTTTAGGGTTGGTAAAGTTTCAGCCATCCCTCTGGCCTTGGGATTCAGTGAGAAACAACTTAAGAAGTGCCTTGACGGAGATGTGTGTGTTGTATGATGTTCTTAGCATCGTGAAGGACAAAAAGTTCATGACTCTAGATCCAGTCGTGCAGGATCCCCTTCCTCCAAAACAAGTATGTTGTACCTAGTTGTGCACTTAGTGTGGCTTGATGCTAAAGATTTTAGTTCAGTGGATTTTTTTTTCGCGTGTGTTAAGTACAAGATTTATCAAAATGTTCCTTTTTATGTACTAGTGCAGTACTTTGAGGTCAGGGTAAGGCTGAGAATGGGAGTTGAGGCCAATTTCAGAAGCCTCTTTGCTGAAGTGTTTAAATCAAAGTGCTACTTCTAACTGTATAATGCTGGTATGAAAATAAAAAGGTGGGGGGGACTGGACATCCAGTAAAGACAACCTATCAGTCAGTGTCAGTTAGTTTCCACTAATAATAATACATAATAGTCCTTTGTGAATTAAGGTGCAAGTATCTCTTTATCTTTTTGTTGTTGGTGGTGGTACTAGAATCCTCAGTTTCTACAGCTGATTTCAAAAAAGAAGTCATTAGCTGGAGCAGCTCAGATCCTGTTGAAAGGTGCAGAAAGATTATCCAAATCAGTTGCTGAAAACCAGGAAAATAAGCGACAAAGAGACTTCAACTCCGAACTGCTGAGACTGAGACAACACTGGAAGCTGAGAAAAGTAGGAGATAAAATTCTTGGTGATCTGAGCTACAGAAGTGCAGGTAAACAGTAGGGTCTTTTTCACAAGAGTGGATATTTTATGAAATTTTCTTTTTGCAACTGGAAAAAGAAATGGACTATCTCATAATAAATAACTTCAATGTGAATTTATTAAATTTATGAGACAGGATTATAAAGAGAAAACTCTTGTTTTAGTATCAGGGAAAATATCTTGCCATCCTCAATCCAGAAACTGATTTTAAAGGCTAAGTGTGTAGGATTTTATTAAGCATTTGTTCACAAAAACAATTCTGCCTTTACAATGTAGTTGATCAGTTGACAGGTAGACTTTGTAAATCCTTGGGTTTTATCTATGTTGGATGTGTAAAACGTTTTTTTTTAAAAAAAAGTGAAGAATATGTTACATTTTTTTTGGGTCAAAGATTAGAAGATCGTAGAATATCTCAAATTGGAAGGGACCCGTAAAGGATTATGATGTCTAACTCCCTGCTCCCCAAAATTCAGATCAGGAAAGACTAAACCATGTGACTAAAGAGTGACATTGAAGATAGATTATTATACCTATTACTCCTGCATTTGAGAAATGATGCTGGGAATATGCCCTATTTCATGGATTACAGTAAAAGGGGATGACCAGCCCAGGGCTCTAGGTGGCATTATGGAGTGACAGAGTGAATACAGAATCTTACAGAACTTAGGATTTAGGTACAAAGCAGGCATCAGAACTGGATGTATTGGGTTCTTGCTGTCATTGGTGAGGGAAGGGAAGGATAAATTTAGACTTGTTCATGAAAAAGCTGTACTCCAGACTATATGTCTTTTTTAGCTGATTTACCCTGAACTAGGTGAACCATGCCCAGGATGAAAAAGGTGTGCAGCTAGGACAGATGTCGGTATCTGCTTTTATCAGTCCCTGAATGACTGGCTATACAGTTATCTTTTACAGTCAGAACATGGTCCTAATTTTAAGATTTTTAGCCAAACACCATCAGAATTCTGTTAAATCAGTAAGGTCTTACCTTAAACCACTTGCTTGCAAAACTTCAGGCAGTTACTTTTGTCTCGTTTGAACAAAATAGGTTTGGTTTTTTTTCTCCTTCCTTGTACCTACTTTTGGTAGGTACGAGGAAGAAGAAATGTACCTTGTACCATTTTGAAATGCTGTTGGTTTTCCCCCATAATTATTAAATACTCTGTGTTAATTTACTGTAAAATATTACACGTTGCCCACTGGAGGATTGAGATGCTGATGCAGTGACATGAGCTTTCTGATTTACCTAGTGTTTTTTAAGAAGTCACTAAGAACTTGAGTAAAGTGAAACTTAGTTTGGAGACTTGGAAATACATACTCTTCCAAAACAGAGGTATGAGCTTTTTTATTTGCAGAAGATGCTTTATATTTAATGGGTATGTCTTTGTCCTTCTTTTCTCAGGCTCCCTTTTTCTTCATCATGGCACATTTGAGGTGATAAAGAACACTGACATTGACCTGGATAAAAAGATACCTGAGGATTACTGTCCTTTGGATGTTCAAATTCCAAGTGATTTAGAGGGATCAGCATATATCAAGGTTTGTCAGAGAAATCTTAAAAACCTCGTGGAGTTTTGTTTCAGTATTTGTATGCTTACAATAGAGATGAAACATTAAATACTGTTCTCTCTTGCCTAGGTTTCTATACAGAAACAAGCCCCAGATATTGGTGACCTCGGGACAGTCAATCTCTTTAAAAGACCTTTGCCAAAATCAAAACCAGGTACAGCTTATGTGTTGTTTTATGAACATATTCTCAAGAAATGAGTTTGCGTATGATGCTTGTTTGAAAATTTTAGCATACAGCTTAAGAAGAATGAACAAGACTTTACTTATTCAAACTGAAATTTTCTGTTTAGGTGCTACTTGGGCTTTGGAAACATGATGCTTTCAAAGCATGCTCCTTCAGTTTTTTTGTATGTGTTTATTCAGTTCTGAAACAAAATGATTATTAGGGTTGTATTTTGAGTATCCTAGAGCCCCTTTTGTTAGATATTAAAAATTTGAGCCTATAACTGAGATCAAACCAATGTGTTGTGTTTCAGTCAGTTACATTCCATTAGTTCAGCTGAACTAATGACTGTTCACTCTTAACTCTGCCCAAAATGCATCATTTGTGTCTGTTGCTCATATGTTTTATCTGGATCTGAAACTATGCTGGTGGTCTGTGTGTTAATTACAAACAGTTCACCAAGCAGATAGTACATTGATTTATTTAATATGTGCCAGTATGTGAGTTTGTAGGCATTTGGATTAAAAATCCATCCTTTACTTTTTAAGGTTGGAAATAAACTGGCAGGATTTTATTTCAGTCATCTGTGATACAGATGCTGGTGCTGTCCTAAACATAGAGTGCTGTACTATGAGGTGTTTCATATGGTATTGAGTGTACATTATGGAGCTTGTGTACTTACTCTCCCCAGAATCTCCCAAGAATTTTGGTCCAATAAACTCTGTGAAGGCACATACATGCCCTGAACATTATTATGTAGTTCATCATAGAGTGAATTTGATAAAGCCAGAAGTATTGTTGAAAGTAAATTGCAACTTAAGAAGCTGAGGTTCATAGGGAGATTTCACAAAAGGCCTAGGAGTGTAATGCACTGTTCCATAAGGGCCTTGCACTTCACAATATACATACATGTAAATTGAATCAAAATTATTTGAGTTTTACCTGAAAGAGCTTGCTTAACTGAGATAAAATTCTGGTAATACTCAGTTTGGGTATAAAGTACTGACTACTTTATTAGCTATCATGCCTAGCTACTGCATAGTATCTGGTATCTGAACAAAAAGGTGGCTCCTCTTTGCTCTTTCCTTCTGCAAACATTGATTTGTACTTTTCAGGTTCTCCACACTGGCAGACAAAGTTGGAGACTGCACAGAATGTTCTTTTATGTAAAGAAATTTTTGCCCAGCTGTCGCGAGAAGCTGTTCAGATTAAATCCCAGATTCCTCACATTGTAGTGAAAAATCAGATAATCTCCCAGCCTTTTCCAGGTAGGAAGCTTTTTAAGACTCTTAACCTACTATTATTTGCTTAAATATGAACTGAAATTACTGGTTTCAGTAATTGTCACCTTTTTTAATGTTCTGTTCTTACAAAAGAAAAAACAAACTCCTTGACTTTCAAAGGTTTTGAAAAACAGAATTTCGACTAATGTGCAGTAGTTTCTAATTTACTGTTTGCCTTTGTGGTTGTGTTTTTTGTCAGCAGCACTTAAAACTGTCAACTGTAATGCCCTGTGCATGTGGCAGTTTGGAGCTGCGCGTAAGTCATTGCTCCTGGATTGCATGCAAAAGAAATTTAAGACTTAATGCATCTTCAGAAGAACAAAAGCAAATGCTCTTCAGTGAGCATAATTAAACATCATGAAGGTTGCTCAGAGTCAGTGGCGAATCCTGTCTTCCTACAAGGGGTGCCCAACTGATTGTATCATGCAAAGAATATATTTCTGGATTGCATAAAACGTGTATGATGGTTAATCATTCCTTCTTTGAGAAAGGAATGGGGTCCTTGGGACTTTTCTTTTTGTGTGGGATTGAGTTATTAGAAATTGATTTGAAATGCACCTGGTGAGTTTGCAGTTGGCCTGTCAACAGTTCAGTGAATAGCAAGTCTTACTTGCTTTTGGTGCTGTGCTCTCTGCTATCATTCTTTGATTTTTCTCTGATACAGTGAATACCTGTTATTAAACTACTGAGCATAAAACGCGAAGAAAAGCGGTTCTCAGTAGTAGCCTTGAAAATTGTCAGTGCTCAATTTCTTTTTTTTTTCCCATCTGCTTTGTACAGGTTTGCAGTTGTCTATTTCCCTATGTCACTCTTCCAATGACAAAAAGTCACAAAAGGCTGCTTCTGAAAAACAGAATCCAGAGGATCATCTCTATGTTCTGGAACATAATTTGCATCAACTTATCAGAGAGGTAATGCACCTATGGCCAAGTACTGAAGAGTTTCTGGGCTTTTGTTCAGGCTTGTGCCCCATGTGTGGGACTGGCATAACAGCCGAGTGCCACTAGAGGCCAGTCCTTCTCCATCCATTTGGGTAAGGCAGCCTGCTGCTTGGTTTCCGTGGGTGTGGGTGGTTTGGGAGTTCCAGTTAATGCTTTCATGGAATGCTAGTTCTTTACTTAACCTCAGGCCTGGCTGCTCACTTCAGAAAAGCCGTGCAAAGCTTTTCCAGTAGAGTTCATCAGTTCCGCCTTTTTTTCTTGTATATAATAGTGCTTATCAAGCACTGTCAGTGATCATCTGGTACCCTCAGGAAGGAAGAACAATCAATTGCCATAATAGCTTTGTTTCTTTTAAGGTCTGCTTCTCTGCTCCAGTGTTTTAAGATTCTTGTATAATCTAGCAGAATAACCTGGGGTACAAAGTTGAGGTTGTGTCTCTTCAGGAGCGAAGCACAATTTTGCATGTCTAAGAAGAGTTAAAACCACGTTCCAGAGGGTGTCATCTCCTTAAGAGCATGAACTCTCATGCAGTCATGTGGAATAGTCCAGTATTTTAAACACTGATTGAGTTTTTGTGAAGCTTTGGCTCAGTGCCCAGCTCTGCTGTGAATTTCCTTTCTTTACTTTGGACAGGTTGCTAAAACTTTTTGTACTTCAAAAAGTTTTCTTTGTTTTTAAGTGACTGTGTTCCTTTATTTTTAAGTGACCAGTCTTTCTGTCTCCATAGACATTTACAAAGAACACTTACTAGTAGGAGTTACTGCCATGCTACCAAATTTTTGTTAGCTAGCCCTTTTTTTTTTTAAATGCTTTCTGTAAGGTTTGAAAGCCACATAAACAGGGGAAGCAAAGTATGAAAAACTGCCTTTAAAGTGCTGTCAAGTTGACAAAGTTAAAAAGTTGCACTTTTTGAAAATATGTGCACTCAAAACCTCTGATGTGAAGCAAGGTAGTGTAGTACACATAGTATTTCTTGAAGATCTGTTATTTGGTCAGTTCCTTTTATAACATCTGCTGTTTGTTGCAGTGTCACAAGCAAACCCTGAGCTCAACAGTGATGCCACATCCAGCTAGTGCACCTTTTGGCCATAAGAGAATGAGACTTGCAGGACCCCAGGCTTTTGATAAAAATGAAATAAATTCTTTACAGTCGAATGAAGGACTTCTGGAAAAGATCATAAAACAGGCAAAGCATATCTTTTTAAGACGAAGGTGGGTCACAAGATACTCTTGTTTAAAGTTACAGTAATGTACTATTATGTGGAATACAATTGATCTTTTAAAAGTGTTCTTAAAACACTTTAATTCACAGTTAATACAGTCTTTATTTGTAAGTACTAAGAACCCATAATTATGAAAAAATACAAGCAAACAACATTCAGCTAGTAAAAAGAAAAAAGAAAAAATACCAGATTTCTCTGAGATCTCTGTGACAGTTGCGAAATAAAATGATGATAATTGTCCCTACTTGCCTTAAATTGCGTAAATCCTTTTTTAGTATTCTTTGCAGTGCAGTAGCTGATACTGAGTAATATCACTTTAATAGTGCTGCAGAATGTATTAGAAATGTACGGAATAAACAAGTGGACTTCATTGGCTGAAATAGAACTTTGGTCTGCATGGTTCTCTTAAGTCTAACAACCTTTTTGCTTCCTTTAAGCAAGATAACAAGACAAACTGTCTGGATTATTGTGTGTGGAATATGTTTTTATCTCCTAGAACTGCTCGAACCATTGACAGTCTGGCTAGTCGTATTGAGGATCCTCAGATTCAGGCTCACTGGTCCAATATAAATGATGTTTATGAATCCAGTGTTAAGGTTCTAATAACTTCTCAAGGATATGAACAGATATGCAAGTAAGTATGAGAATGCAGGTATTTTTAGTTGTGGAAGCATGCAGCAAAGGTAGTGTGTATTCAAGTTGTGCTTTAAAGGTTTAGAGTCTCTTCAGACAGACAAATAGGAGTCCATTATTTGTGTGTGTTTGTTTTTCTGACTTTCGGGGTGAACAGCCACCTTAAGAAAACATCCCCCACTTTACACTGTAATGAAGAAATTCAGGACCTTTTTAATCAGCACAGTTTCCTTTCAAAGAAGAAATTGAGCGCGAGAGTGGACATATAAGGGGGGATTTACTTTGTGTAGAGATGGCTGAATACAAAGTATCATTTCATGTGCTGGATTCTAAACTCCCAGTCTGGCCATGGAAAGCTGATCAGTGCGCCGTCTTAGCTTGGTTGCATAGGTACTGAAATGTGGAACTCCTCTAATTCATGCAATAATTATGCACATTGTTACTGAAATAAGAGATTTCATGTCCCAGAAGCAAATGCCTGCAGACTGACCAGCAGTGAATTCATTAACATATCAGTGTTTTTTTCCATTTGGAGCAGTGCTCTCTGGCTGTGACCACAGTGTGGGGCCACCTGCAGTCATTGATGCATTTCCATTCTTGGTTCCAGGGTACATAAGCTGCCCAAGTCTTGGCTGTAGGATAGAACACACCATTTTCCCCTGCACATCTGGAAGGAAACTTGGGCACAGGGGCAGGCAGGGAGAGCTGCAAGCTTCCTTGACCTGAACAAGTGGTAGGCCAGGTCTGGGAACATGCCACAGAATATGTCACCTGCCATATAGAGGGAACTGTTGTGGTGACTGATGAAACTGGAATGTTTGGAGTTGCTGTCACATTCCGTAGGCTTTGCACCATCTGTCTTAAGAATTCTTGTCAATGACTGGGTGGGATTCTGTGTTCTTAGGTTTTCTGTTTCTTTAAGTGTTTTAATGCATTCTGAATAAATATGGATCTTGTCTTCAAAGATCCATTCAACTACAGCTGAACATTGGAGTTGAACAAATCAGAGTTGTGCATAGAGATGGAAGAGTTATTACATTGTCCCATCAAGAGCAAGAACTGCAGGATTTCCTTTTATCTCAGGTAGACTCATATGTTTTTCTTCCCTTTCTCATAATGTTTGGGAGACAAGTTAGAATCTTCCCTTTATCTTTGTAGAAAATATTAAAAAACTTCAAATTGAGATACTGAAGGTAGGAAGGTGGATGACTGAATTTTCACTATGTTTGTATAGCGTCCTTTGCAACTGTTACTAAAATATCTTGCCAGTTTTTACTAGTGTCAGTAGTAGTAATAATTTTCGCTGCCATTTAAAATACATTTCTTTATGCTGCTCGTTATGGAAGAAACAAGTCAGTGGGAATCATAGTAGACAATAACATATTCTATATATGAAACTGACTGTAACCATGTTCTTAATGAGCCCACAATTACTGTCTTTTCAACATTGTCTGTTAATGCTCACTTTGCATCAGTTGTTACTAAATCAGCTGATACTTGAATGAACTCTGTTTCCTTAATTGCTTAGAACAAGCTGCTGGTTTTATTCAGAAGTAACAATCTCCCCACTATACATTATAAGTAGTCAAAAATACAGGTCTTTAATAACAGTGGTTGGACTGTTGCAGTTACATAAAACTCCACGACACAGAAAACAAGTTGAAACAGATTCTGCTGAGGTCATGTCTTTTTGGTCAAGTGTTGTCAGACTTGTTCACAGAAAACTGCTGAACCGTGCTGGATACTTCCTTGTTACAAGGGTTAAGTCATGATACAGGAAAACAGTAGCATTTAAACTGCTAAGCTGTTAAAGCTCAGTGCCAGTGCCTACACCTGAGCATTAATGGAGATAATCATGCATGTGAGCACCTCAACTATTTTTTTCTGAATTTTCTCTGTTAATCCTTTCTCAGGTTTTTATATATTTTACAGCAGAAGTCTTGTTTCTACTGAAAGGATTGTTTAAAAATGAATTTTTTGAGACCTACATAAAGGTATTTGTTAATTGAAGGCAATACTTAAATAAAATGCATAAGCCCACATACATATGAAAAGTTCATTTAACTGCATAATGCAGTGTCTTTTCTGCCTGCAGAAGAACTAGTATAAATTCAAATAGCACAAAGCTCTACCATCACATAAAAAATAAGTCCTCTGAAAGTTGAGAACTTACAAGACAAAGTCACTTTTATAAAAAACTATTGTACAGCAGAAGAAGAAAGCCTTGGTAAACCCCATAAGCAATTTTTTCTGTGGTCTGCAAATATTGAACAGAACATGAACCTCTTGTTATCTTTCAGATGTCACAGCACCAAGTACATGCAGTTCAGCAGCTTGCAAAAGTTATGGGATGGCATGTGCTGAGTTTCAGTAATCATGTTGGTCTGGGGCCAGTGGAGAGCATTGGCAATGCATCAGCAATAACTGTAGCATCACCAAATGGAGACTATGCCATTTCAGGTAGTGTTTCTTCTTGCAAATAGAAGTCAAATCTTTCTGAGATTGTTTGTAGAGTATTTTGCTATAAATTGATACTATGCTCTAAAAATCTAGAGACTGGACTTTTGTATATGGAACTGACATCTAAATATAATCAACACCTTGCCCAGGAAGCCACTTAATATAAACCTGATATAATTTACACAGGCTTGAAAATATTTCTTATTATTAGCATGGAAAATGATATATAGATTCTATAATATGTATTGTATAAATACATTATTTAAATACTATTTTAGTAAATATTATATAAATATGCTTATATAATATATAGCTATATATAATAATTACATATAGTATTACTAGCATAGAAAAGGGAGATTACAGAAACCATCAATATTCTGAGAGAAGGGAACAAGATAAACAACAGGATCACAACTCTGAACTTCAAGGAAAACAGAGTGTAGTCTCTTTAGGGATCTTTTTGAAAGAATCTTGTGGTATATGATCCTATGGGATGGAAAGAAGAGGCGTCCAGGAGTGCTGTTTGATTGTTTTTTTCAAGGGTCACCTCTTTCAAGCTCAAGAATGGTCATTCTTACATTCAGGAAGTTGTGCAAAGGTGACAGAAGATCTGTGTGTATGAACAGGGAGCTCATGACTGAACTCATGACATAGGGAAGAACCTCCCAAGAGATTATAAGCAGGATCAGTTGACCTGGGATGGAGATAGAGAGACTATCCAAGCATGCATTGGTAAGGATAGGAAAGCTAAGCTGAATCTGGTGAGGGATGCACAGGGCAACAAGAAGAGCTTCAACAGTTATGTCAGCAGCAAAGAAAAGATTAGGGAAAATGTGGGACTGCTGTTTAATGGAGAGATGACCTGGTGGCACAGGACATGGAGGAGGCCAAGGTACCTTTCCTTTACTCAGTACCTTTACTTTGGTCTTAAAGACTGGCCTTTAGGAATGGGTCTGTGAGACCTATGGGAAATCCTGGAGCAAAGATTTAGCTTCAGTAGCAAAGGACCAAGTTAGAGAACCTTTGAACAGACTTAAGACATACACAAGTTCATGGCACCAGGTGGGATATATCCATGACTGCTGAAGGAGCTGATTGATGTCACAACAAGGCCACTCTTGATCATCTTTAAAAGGTTAGGCTCAGGAAGGATTCCTGAGGACTGGAAGAAGGCAAGTGTCACATCCTATACTCAAGAAGGAAAATGTGGGCAACTACAGTCTGATCAGCCTCACTGCAATTACTGGGAAGATGAGGGGAAAAAAAATAGTCTCAGAAGAAGTTTCCTAACATACTATGGAGAAGGTGGTGATGGGGAGTAGTTGGCATCAATTTATGAAGGAGAAATTATGTTCAGTCAGCCTGATAGTCATCTCTGTATTAGAAGGCTAGCTTGGTAGATGAGGGGAAAGCTAAGTGGTACCCCCCTTGCTGCTTATTTTAAAAGTTAACACATACCACTCCCCGACACAGAAACCCATCCAAGCCGACAAAGCACCACCACCCCTCCACCAGTCTTGCAGAATTTTGTGATTGAAGTAACAACTCTGCTTAGTGACTTAGATCCTATTTGAGATAAATACACTAGAAACTGTATTATTGATCCCATTTTTCAACAGAATTGAGGGGAATACATCCTCTATTCTATTTCTGCAAGGAAAGAATGAGCAATAAAGCCTTGGCCCTTCCTGGCATCATTGGGGAAAGAGAAATGCATTTGTAAGGTGTACATTTTGGGGTCTATTAAAAGTTTCTTTGTCTTGATCTAACCAATAACCTGCAGTGCTGAAGCAACAAAATCATAGAGAAGTGGGAGATGAGAGAGAGAAAATCCAAAGAAAAAACTTCTAAAAAAGAAAGGGATTTCCCCTTTTTTGCATTCAGCATGTTTGGAACTGAGTAGGAGTAAAGTATAGTATACACAGAAAGAATATGTAGTATGAGGAATTTGTACAGTGTAAAAATGCTCATTAAAATCTCTGTTCACCACAGTGCGTAATGGTCCGGAAAGCGGTAGCAAAGTCATGGTGCAGTTTCCACGGAGTCATTGCAAGGATCTCCCCAAAGGCGATGTCCTGCAAGACAGCAAGTGGAATCATCTCCGAGGGCCGTTCAAGGAAGTGCAGTGGAATAAAATGGAAGGGCGTAACTTTGTGTATAAAATGGAACTCCTCATGGCTGCCCTAACTCCTTGCTAGTGAAGTGTCAGTCTCTCTGTGAGGGTTTTGAATTGTCTCTGTGCAATGATAACTGCCTATGTAGCGAAGGGAAATGGGAGCTATGGGCCAATACAAGAAAGCAAAACCAAATGTTATTCCTGTACAGAAATACCCATTTTGCTATTTGTAATAAAACCTTTCTCAATGACATATAAAATACATAATTTTTTGTAAAGGTTCCTTTCATCTGCATCTTTGCAGATTGTTCTGTCCAGAGTAACACAGATGAGCAATTAATGCATTTTTTGTTTATAAAATGAAATTGGGTAGTCCTTGAGTTGGAGCATTCTTGAGTTGCAATTTGTTTGTACATTGATGTGGATTTTGGGTGATCCCTTTATTTTTGAGAAATACTTTTACCTGCAGTCTAAGTTGAAAATGTTACGAAGTCACTGCCTGTGGCAAAAGTCTTTCCTCTCTGATGGCCTGTGTGATGTTGGCTACTTGGCTTGTGTTTTCTGATCTTATTTTTTGCAAGAATATAGAGGAACGGGTCTTACTCTGCTTGCAAAATTCTGACAATTCAAGTTTGTGGGTGACTTGTGACTTAGTGATTCGATAGAAGGAGGTAACTTATGCAGTAAATCTCCACACTTGTGCTGCTGGGTCTTTCTCCTGGGCTTTGAATGATTATCATCCAGGGAAATAATACCCTCCTGAATATCAGCTCTTTTGAGTTCTTTCAAAATAAAAAAAAAATCATGTTTTTTGATAGTTTTGTTGTAATTGTAGCCTTCTTGAAACTTCAAATACAGTGTTTAACAAAGCTTTTATTTTGTTTGGTGCTTAAGTGCTAACAGTCTTTTTGAATACTGTCTGTATGAACTGGTTCAGATTTTTGTCCATATTCTGTTATGAGGTGTCTGTATATATGTATATATATGAACTCCTTGCACATAAACATGTTTGATTTGAACATCACACTTGCATTGTGACAATTGTAATTTTGTTGTATTCTCAAGTATAAAGATTAATTGTAGGAAAATCAGCAGCAAGCTGCTGCTCAGTGTGTATCCAGAGCAGCTCTTGTACTTACATTGGTGTTTGCCGGCATGGAGCATCCTGTCTCAATTGCTGGAGGTACTTGATTCTGTGTAACCGAACTGTGAGAGAGAAAGGCTTTTCCTTTCAGGTTCTCACGTGTTACCCAAGACAACTGATGAAATTGAAAAGTCCTAGTTGAAAATAGTCTCCTGATCTTGAAAAAGGGGTGAGCCTGATGTAACCTCCATGATGCCAGGTCCTGTATTGCTGTGCCAGCAGACAGTGTGATTACAGGAAAAGGGGGGGAGGTTTGATTTTTTGGTGAACAGTTCAGCTAACAGCCTGATGCATCTCTTCATGCATCTGACTAGATGAGGCTGTTCTGACTCCTGCCAACACAACAAATCTCTAATTAATAATTAGAAGATGAGTCTATGAACCTTGCACATGTCTTTCACTTCACTGTTCTTAACCTAAATTGACAGGTCTGCATGTAGCAATACCCTTTTCATCAAGTCAGTTCTTTGTTACCAAGTAATCAGATCACTGTGGAGCTATTAGAATCTCGTGGTTGCAAGACTTCTCTCCTGGAAAGGACATCTTCTGTGTTGCAGAAGTGCAAGGACTGCATGTTAGCATGAAAACACTTGTCAAAACTTCTAGGTCCAGCTGGAAAAATAGTAATAATTACAAAAAAGCCGAAGAGAATTATTAGAGACCTGGAAGAGTGTGTATTTTAGTGTTGAATACATAGGAATTCCTAATTTTAATGGAAAACAGACTAACTAGGCTTCTAACAGAGGTACAGTCTTGAATCTTGGTAGTGCATTTTCAAATATGAAATGACAACATTAGTGAATGATTATGACCATTACAATTGATTGCCAAAGCAATCTTGTGAACTTGGACATCTCTTTAATTAAAGTTTAAAAGTAAAATGCCTTAATCCCTTTGATCATCTAGAATGCTCTAAATATTAAATTTGCTACTGCTCTGCACAGAGTTTACAAGTATAGTAAGAACAGCCATTAGTTTCTGAATTTTGACTGTGATGCTGATGTTCTGTACCTCAAATATCATTGACATTAATAATGCATATTGACAAACATAATTTTCAGGAAAATGTGAGAATTTTTTAAGAAACATTACCTGTGTAGAGTAAGCATGTTAAATTGTGGGTAGAATTTTTGGGTGAGGAATTGTCTATAAGGAAAACTATATATAGGCTCAGTGTCCTGGATGTTCTCACCGAATATTGTTTGAGTCCTTGTGGTTCATGTGGGACATTACTGCCTAAAAGTGAGGTTGGCACCAGGTTCAATAGCCAAGGATGGGTGCCTAAAGTTGCAGTGACTTCATCCAAGCTGAAAGAGGTAGAACAACTCTGCTGATTGTAAACTTCTTTTGTTGTAGTACCTTTAAAATGGAATAATTTTAAGTGTTTTTCATCCCAGCTTTCAAATAAATGTGTGTGTGACCTCTGCAGTACAGCAATGCACTTCAATGGTCATAAGTTTCCTGACTTCCTCTGGCAATTGCTGTGTTTGGGTCAGTGCTAGCAGGTAATAGTGGTTTTATGTGTGAGCTGCACTTTTTGTATTTCCTAAGTCTGGCAGAGCACCTGCTACACATTCAGCTCAGCCTAATAACTAGCTTTACATTCAAAGTTTAAGATTTAGGGCTCAAAAAAACCCCTAACAATGTTTTCCATATGCTGTAAGTGTACTTTACCAAGTAATTCAATCTTGGTGATTGAAATAGATCACTTACAGTTTCCCTGTTGTCAAAGCTTAGTTCACTCCAAGATACACAAGATTGTAATAAACATTTAAAGCAGAGAATTGGAATAAACTGTCACTTGTCTGCACTGTATCTGAGACTTCTTTTATTTAATGTCTCACCTTCTTTTACCTGTTCTAGATGCAGGAAGGAGCAAACAGCTGAATCTGGTAGCTCAATTTATGAATGGGAGAGAGGCCCTTTGTATTACAAATGGCCAGCTCAATATGGGATGGCTTAAAGGTGTTGTGCACAGGGTGCTTTGGAAAAAAGCGTGTTTGGCACCTACCTGCATCGTTATGCACTTGGTGAGAAATTCTCTGAACGTTTTTTCCAAATGGAGCCCATAATACCTCTGCACTTGAGCATCCCAGTCCCTGACCAGAGGGAAAGCTCTGTCAGCCTGTCCTGTAAAAGTTTTTTGCAAACAAGTGAGACAAAGTGTGAGAAAGGTAGTAGCAGCAGTTTGATTCAAACAGCCATGTGGCAATCTACAGGCACAGACTAGTCCATGGTGTCTTCCATGTTCAAAGTTTATTTCACACCTCAAAATTCTCATTACAAAAGCAAAACAGAATAATTTGGAACTCAGTCAGTTTACTGCTTTCTCACTGACAAACACAAGTATTATTCCACCCAACAGATCTGCAGGTGAAGGATTGCCATGTGTGCAATACGCAGATTCAAAAAACATTAGTTGGATCATTTCATGTTTTCTTACAGCATAGTGAAAGCAAAGGTGGCTTCTCAACAAGAGCAATTTTAGAACTGAATTTGTAAATACTGTATTTCAAAGTAATGCTGTTTTAACTTTTCTTCTCAGATTGTTCATCACTGGGCTCAGTTTGCAAAGGACTCGACATCTTTCACAACAAAACTTTAGTATTTTGCCACCCCACTGGTGTTGTATGTCAGTATTTTATCTGACCCCTCTCATCTTTACTGACAGTGTCTTCTTTAGTGTCTGTACTGTTCCTTGTATAACTCTAGTAATACTAGTATACTAATATATATAACTCTAGTATACTCCTTGTATAGCTCTAGTAATGTTATAAAACGTGTGATAACATCCATCCTGGGGCAGTGTAAACAACTGGAAACACAAGTGGGAGAACTTTGACCAGCTCAGCATTCTTTCAGAGTCAGTTTTGTCTCATGAAAAACTGCAGTTTGTCTTCAGAGATTCAGGAAGTTCCTTACACCCAAAAGTAGCAGCATAGGTGCAATAAGCAGGGTTTAATGCTTGCAATTAACTTTTTAATGTAATACTGTAATTAGATATTTAATTTCTTATGTTGATGGATGCTAATGACCACTCTGTCTGTAATAGGAGACTTGCTGTATCCAAAATACAGGTGTCCTGCAAGACCGTGATAATTTCCTTTATGGGTTGATCTTAGAGGCTTGCTTGGTTGTTTTTAAGAGTGGTAGAGGCTGTAGATTTTATTAGCTAGCCACAAAAATGTGTTCATGCTCAGCATGAAAGCATACTCCTTTTTACTCTGACCTTGACTGGCACAACCAAAAACTTAACAGGTCAAAACAGTGCCATCAGACATTGCTGATTTAATTACTTTGCAAGTCAGGATGTTTCTGCAGTAGTCACAAACATTTTACCTTCTAGGTTTGTTCTCACTTTCTTGGCCTGGCCAATACTTTCTCCTGAGGTAGAATTGTTATTTTTGTTATGATATAGTCCTTGGCTAACATTCAATGGTCTCCAGTTCAATCTCTTCCGTTGTACTTGCTGTAAATAAAAGGATATTGTTATTGATTGGCAAATTGATTGGAAGGCAAACATTCCAAAATTAACTCTGCTGTGTTAACAGCTGAGACATTTTAAACTTTTCAATATCAGCTCAGGCTTGCTCATCTACAATTAGGTTTTAAATACATCTTTTCAAAATATTTAACTGCATAGTGTCCTCACAATCTTTAAAGTGACAATTGTTTCTTCCAGTACAAGGCTAAAAGCACTATGAAAACTAAGTCCATAGGGCCCATTCTTAAACCTCTCTTCATGACTTCTGAAAGGAGGGCTCTTCTGAGTTAGAACTGGGGCAGAATTTAGGTCTCTGCTTTGGACCTTGTTCTGGGAGATCATATGACCAGTTTCTAGAACTGTGGTTTTCCTGTACTTTGCCATAGAACTGTATTCAATTCAGCTCGGTGGGAAGATCTGCTTTAACTGGAGGATGAGGCTTTAAAAAAAAAGAAGTCTGTATATTCTGGCACAATAGGCAAGTTTTCAGTAGCTACAGGAGTTTGTGAATGGTGTGTGCACCATGAAAACAGCAGCAGCCCTTAAGAGCTATAGGTGAGCAACAGAAAGGAAGAGGCAGCTCAAGCCAAATTAATTTCTTCTTGATTAAGGTTTTGCAGAGTTGACACAAAGGCCATGAGGTTTAGGATGCTTGATTGTCTATGTTGATCTAGCAAAATACTGATAGCTAGGCTGCTTGTTGTAATGTAACACTTACAGAAGAAATAGAGAACTTTTACCTACAGGGCAAGAAATCACTAGTGGATCTGCACTTACAAAGAAGGGAGGTAAACACCTGAAATATTTTGAAGTGGTAAAAGAGACCTCCCATTTCAAAGATGTGCCTCAGAGCTTGATCCCAGGCCTGTAGCATGCACCTTTGTCTTTCTGCCTAGCCCAAATATCCCTGACTGTGCTTGGAAATTTCTTCTCTAACATGTCCCTTCAGTGTAGCCCTAGTGTTCCCTTGACTGGCTTTTCATGACTGTTGTCTTTGATGTCTGGTTTTGATATTACCCAGTGTTGGCTGGAGTCTGCAACTGGATCAAAAGTGAGAACAGATGAAGAGGGAGTTGGAGAGGAGAAGGAGATGCAATTCTCCATGAACTGAGGTGAGAGCCACTCCCAAGGGTCATTAGAGTATTTTCCCCTAGGATACATTCTGCTGGTGTGAACTCTGAGAGAGCTGCTGATGCTCTTGACTTTGTCTCCTGCCCTCTGATGGGGGTGTTATTGCAGCTCTGGCCTTTTCTCCCCAAGTTTTCAAATCAGCAATGTAGGCAGGTGTTTTATTATTTCTGATGTGAAACATATAAGGTAGATGTCCTGTGGATTGTTCTGCAACTAAACACCTGTTACTCAGTTGCCTCACCTAGAGGTTCTCTTTAAGAACAGGATAACTGATCTGAGCCCTTGAGTCTTGTTTCTCAGTGGCCCTGTTTAACACCTTTATGGTACAAATTCTAGGATCAAATTTCAGGCTTGAAAACCCTATACCTTGACTGCATTTTTAGAGAGATACCTGTTAGTTTGTGTGTTGTCTTCTTCTGAAATAGATGCAGAAACTTATTACACAGCCACATGAAGCAGATTAGAACAGTAGATACTGCAGCAAGAAATGCAAAGAGAACTGCTACAAAATGCAAGTCTTCATAGATAATCTCTGTAGGGAACATGGAAAAAATTAGTATTATAAAATTGATAACAAGCAGATTGATGTTTAAACACAGGGTAAAGCAAGAAGTTCCATCTAGTCTGTACCGTAAACATTGACTACGATGGTGCCGTAGGCATTGGTTCCATGCTCCTCCGTTACAGTGACAAAATAGTAGCCGGCATCTCTCATGCCCACCTTCTGAAGCTGTATAGAGCCATTTTCAAACACAGTCACTCTGTCCTTGTAGACTGTGGATATGTTGACGTAATTCCCGCTTCTCCACTCAACAATGCTGGTGGTGCCCCAGCTTGACACATGCTTCCACTCAATGGTGGCCACGCCCCGGCAAGAGTATTCAACTGAGAGGAGGATGTTTTGCGCCACTGTTGCATTGATGTTGGGTTGTGGCACAACTAAGGATACTCCTCCGGGAGCTGAAAGACAAAGGAGGGTGGTGAGTCTGGAAGTGATGCTGCACCAACTGTCCAGGGCAGGTTGGGACCTCTGGGTGCTGGTGATGCATCCTACCTATCTCAGTGGTCTGCTTTTAAAAGCAGATAGATTATGCTTTGCAATATCTTTTTCTTTCTGCTCTCCGTAAAAGTAATGTACATGCTTGAAGACTAAATAAACATTTGTAAAAAGTGATAGCAAAAATGCTTCCACCATAGAAGACCCGTAATTGCATGTGTTTCAATGTTTTAATACTCAAACAGAAAGGGACTTTGGAAGAGTCTTTTTGTGTAAGCATAACATTTTCTGAAAACTGAGCAATATTCTTGTGTTCATCAGTAACTGGCTTTCTCTAAAACTCCTGCATTTAAATGGAAACTTTAATGGCCACATCCAAGGTAACTTATCATACTAATTAATTCCCATCCCCCAAAAGCAAGAACGTTAGTAGGCATAAGTCTCTGAAGTCCTGGCAAGGACTTTGACATGTTTTAAGGATGCGTAATCAACATTTGAGACATCAGCTTCATACAAGCAGCCAGTTATAAGCTGGTGCAGATAAATCACACATAACCAAAGGTTCACAGTTTCACAAGAAGCCAGGGACTTCATGTTCCTGACGGTATCTGGGAAAAAATGCATATAAAAGAATATTTAATTCTCACCAACTTCCTCTTGATGTGATTACAGAGCTGTTCATAACACTGTGAAACTGAACCGACAGCTTAGTTTAATGTGTAACTGCAATAATTTCTGCTTGCATGTGGGTGTTTCTGCATGAAGATTTGGATGAACACCAACACTGGAGTTTTAACTGGCATACTTTTTTCTTTTTATTACTGGTTTGTTTGAGACCCTTGGCTAAAGACTGGAATCCTGCTATCTACTCACAAAAATCAAAGCAGACAAAAGGCAGATAAAGCATAGAGCAAGGCTGAATGCCTTTTCCTGGTTTGGCTTGGAACAGCTCACCTGCTCTACTCCCTTACTGCGGGAACAGCCTGACTGCAAGAGCAGAACAAAAAAGTACTGCTGACCTGCAACTGTCTGTAACGCCATGGGGGAGTGAGAATGGACCCTCAACTGCATTGCACAAGTGCAAAGCAGGACACTTGGGGATGATCCTGGAGGATCTGCAGAGTCTTCAGGGATAAGAATCATTAAGAAATGTAAAGAAAAAAATTTCCAAGGCAAAGAAACTATTTTAAAAAAAAATCTTAAAATAAGAACCCTCCATGGCCAAAACTTCACAGCCACCACAAATGGAAGAGATGGGTGAATTACAACCTGACTTCACTGTATTTGGGATCTGTAGCAGAATTCACTAACTCTACCGGTCAGGGTAAGGTAGGAGAGCTCCAGAAGCCAGTTCAATTCCCAGGCCCTCACCTATGGGACCAAACAGGATCTAGGCTTTTTCCAAGATCACACTCCTGGGCTTCCCCCTTCGTGAGCACTGTCATTCTCAAGCTGCCCAGTCCCCCTGGGAACATCATGCTTTCCAGGCAGCTCAGTGCATCCTCAGCTGAGCTGTGGTCTGCTGTTCAGCCTGTGTGCAGGAGAGACTAACCAGAGCTGTGAAAATGGGGTTTTTGCCAGCTACAGAAACAGAACAGCCGGGAACCTCTGGTAATCGCTGCAAATTGTTCCAATTGTTTTCTGCTCCATGTGTTTATTTAAAGGCCTTTCCCACTGTTTCTGACCAAACAGGACCTGAGTGTCTCCCCTCAGTGACCCTTTTATGTTTCTATAGAGGCTTTGTTTGGATTATGTGATTACAAGGTAAATGTGAAAAAAAAGAAATTCAAATATTTCCATTAAAAGATCTGCAAACATGTTCTGTCCCTATCTGGCATGCAAAGATAGAAAAGGCAGTGCAATATCTAACCATTCAAAAATATTTTTAGTAGGCAGTATGCCTAGATCACCTGAACCGGTCTAATCCAACAGAGCTGCACCAGGCTGGAGAGCAAACATCACACCCATCTGCGGCGCCCTACGCAAAGCCACTGCGCTCTGCTGCTTGCAAAACCAGCCCCTTCACACCCAGTAAAACATGCACCCAGGAGAAGAGGGTACCCGGGCTGCTCAGAGCACACCGAGTTTGCTGTCCTGGCATGCTGCTCTACTCCAAAGAATTTGCCTGGCCACGAGCCAAAGTGGGAAGTGCAGCTCTGTGTACCAGACCTGGCTGTGGCAACGCAGTTGGGCCTGCGGTGTGCTGGGCAGTGAGTGGGGGAAAAAAAGGCTGGCAGCGAGGGTCCTCCACACAGGAGCTCTAAACTGGGGGTACAGCTCTGAAACGGGCCTCTGAAACCCTGAGGACTGTTTCTCCACCCTTTGGAGTCCTCCTTGTGCGTCACTTTTGTTGGTGCAGTGACCAAACCAAACTCATTGATGGCACTGACACCCCAGCCCCCAGTCGAGGGTGTGGTTGGCAGCAGCCTCCTTCAGCTCCCTGTGGGAGAGGACCGGACGGCTCTCCGCCTGTTGTCCCGTCCCCACTCACCCCCCGTGGGGTGCTGGCTTGGAACCCACCTTCCCTCTTCACTGCCGCGCTTCCCAGCGTGACCCGCCGCCCCTCGGGCTGATTAACCGGGGTTTTTTC